>OZ010718.1:23245649-23330356 GCA_963932345.1 Ophion ventricosus | reverse complement strand
AGATAAGAATGGGTGAGTACAGTCCCATTGGAAGCCGGGAACTATTATATATTTTACGCCAAGAGTTGATCGACGGGTCGATTCTATCCAGTGCGATCACGAAGGGTTAATATTAACTAGATGCGTCGATTTAATTTTTTTTTTAATTTGATTTAAGTAGATTTTTCGTGAAATCAAATTTTTCGTATTGCATTCTATTATTAAAAATGATTTATTTTAAATATATTTATTCATTTGAATCAAGATCTATTTAATATCGTCTAATAAACTAAATATTTTATATTTATTGCCTAATTGTATCTATGATTTGGTTTCATCTGGGTAGTATAAGACAAAAGAGACAGACGGAAAAATGGTACACGATTCAGTCTCTCAAAACTATCATGGCTTTTTTTTCATTAGGAGACTGTTTGTAACATTCTGCAATTGAGAAAAAGGGTTAATCTTTCTATACATAAATCGTCGCGCCTGTTAATAAAAGGTAACACGATACCTTTCTTTTTTTTTCCAAATAACAGCCTTGTTAGTGAAAAAAAAAAGAAAAATAATTTAATGTTTTTTCACCGCACTTTTATGTCATGAACCTATATTCCAGATTTTTACTCAGACGCGTGTTGGTGTTCGTGCGAGAACGAGTCAGCGAAAAATGAAGATTGAATCGAAACCGTGGATAAACCCTGCCCTTTGCCGCTGATGAGAAACTTTCCACCCGATGGCATTTGTTCACTTTATTTATGCGCAACGCAAAGTGCCATTATAATTTCATTGATATGAATGGTGATTCGTTGCCTAGACGCCGTCGTTACGAGCCGCGATTATTCTCGGATATTGTGTTGTTGTTTTTTTTCCCCGCGGCTTGCGAGCGCAAATAATCCATTAATCACGGTAGCCCCCGATCATCGTGCACCATTATTCCATGGATCTCCGCTCAAAACTTCATGCACGTATAGGTTCCTCGGGAACAATGCGAGGCGGGTGGAGAAAATCTCGCGGATCTGAATCCAGCCTGGGTGATACGTTCCCATGTCCGGGAGGCCGCGAGATAAACGAACCGGGCAATCGTGACCAGGAATCCCTTTCTCGCCTGACGTCTATCAACCTGGCGCCTCCACCACACACAAGGAGAATAATAGCCCAGCTTGGAATATAATTGTTGTGTCTCGTTATAGGCTAATTTAACGCTGCATTTATCAATTTAATGGCTGTATTCATTTTTTTTTATTCCATTTTCTAAAGAAAGAATGGAAAACCTGCCACTATCGGCACCAAAAGTAAACGCGCAATATCGTCCAATCTTTCATCTTCGGGCGAGTCGAACGATTGATGACCAAAATGCCAACCAGTTTCCAACAGTTTTATTCTCTTTCACGCATATCTCATACGTCTATCTTGAGCTATCCTTCTGCCTGGTGTCATCCGGACGGAGTCTTTTGAACGCGACCAATCAGACCCGGCCCAATCCGACGCTTGTAGTGAAACGCGAGTGGACGTTATATCCGTTAATTTCAATTAAATCTGAGTTTGTTTGGGTTAGGTATCCACTTGGATTGTGCGTTCGGAGAGAGAGAGAGGGAGAGAGAGAGAGAGAGAGAGGTGGATCTAACTTTGCATCGTTGGAATGCACTGAAAATTAATATTTTCGAATTCCATTCAATTACGCAGATCTTACCTACAATTTTTTCAAGATCCTTATTCTTATCTACAATATAAGACGATAAAAAACGATTTTCTACAATAATAAAAATAAGGAAAAAAATAAACTTCCGTTGCACTTCAACGATGCAAACGTCAACACCATGGCGGATAAGACTTGTTTTTATTTTCCGTACTTTCTTGCAGACATAAAGATGTGCAATGTATTGATAAATAAATAAAATATGAAGTAATCGGGATGGGATTGGGAGCGAAGCAGCCTCGTAAAGTTCGATTGGCCGTGAGTGATAGACCAAATAGCCGGCATATTTCGTAAACTCTGCGGCATATAGCAGTGTATACAACGTACCGTCGGGGATCAACGATTTCGTATATCACGCAAGGAGGTAATCGACCAACGATATCGTCCCATTGCATGAAGTGCATCACACGCGGCGGGAAAGAGAGAGAGAGAGAGAGAGAGAGAGAGAGAGAGAGAGAGAGAGAGAGAGAGAGAGAGAGAGGGTGGGGGGCATCAAGACAAGGAAAGGCTCGTCCTGGCCAACGTTCTCGTATCCATCTCGGTGGAATTTATCGCAAAGGAAGTGTCGAGAATTTACGATCATCCAGCACCGAGAGTTATCGAGAGTACTATATATATATGTTAAAGGACCGGTATCCATCGTGTGCCCGGATTGAGATCATCTCGCCAGTGCGCGTCCGGATCACGGAGTATATAGTTGAGATTCCTCTCCGTCTTTCGGTCCTGTTTCCTCGCGACGACGACCAGACCTATCCCCAGAGAAAAGAGAGAGAGAGAGAGAGAGAGAGAGAGAGAGAGAAAGTCGCGCGCGCGATTGAATCGTTCGCGAATCGAGAGATCATAATATTTATGGAACGTTTTATGGGGACGCGGTTCGGATCGTCGTGACGTTTTGCCCGCGCTCCTCATCCGTTCGAGCCTCATCGCGAGAGACGCCGAGGGAGGAAGAACACTCAGATATTTATCGCGTCATCGCTCTGGGCAACTTTTCTTTTTTTTTACCCAGCAACATGGATGGCTGAAAAGCGCAAGTTCCCCATCGAATGCAGGCTTGATTTTCTCGCGATTCTAAATCTCAACACGGTCTCGCAAGTTTCAAGGGGGGGGGGGGGGAGGGGGGGGGGAGGCATTGCTCAATACTTAGACATCGTGGAGGAACAGCCTGGAGTGTTCCTGGATTAGCCTGAGTAGCTAAGTTCAAGATGAAATGTTAATTCGATCCAGTCGGATCTAATCTTGTTTTTCTAAGCCACTTGACTCGGTTCTGTTGAAACTTTTTTTTTTGTGCAAATTTGGCCCCACGTTAACGGCTCCAAACTTTTTTTGGGAATCCTTAACAGAAAGCTACAGCGAATGAACAGGACAAGATTTTGGATGACGAAGAAGATGAAGGAGTAAACAAAATAAAGAATTTTCGTTGGATTCCAACGAACCAAAACTTCAGCATTGTTCTTTCGTATCTTCATTTTTTTTTTCGTCGTCATTTCGACCATGAACTGTGAAAATTCGAATTTTATCCTAACATCAATCCCCGAATTCAAATAATGAGTCTCGATTATGCTGAAGAATGGGGGGAAAAAAAAAATACAACGCGATATTGGTCATCCTCAAATTCGCTGGTAAAGGAAATCCAAGAGTATTTTGGTCTTCTTGTACGTGTGCAACGTCGAAGGAGGAGTGTCTCGAATGGGCGCTAAACGACGATGAAATAACGGATCATTATCTCTGGTTAACCCAGATATCGGTGTGCTTCGCGTTCTCCGTCCGTGTGCGTCTATCTTCTCACGTACCATATATAGGCGTGGATGCGTTCACGATGTTCACGCGTGTGTATACGTGTGCCAATACGTGAATAAAATATTGCCGTATACGCGAGGGTATCAAGGTGTGTACAAAATCGACAGTTACGAAGGAAAAGGACTGTGAGGACTCAACGCCGAGCCGTCGGCCCGTGATATCTGACGGTACGCGAACATGATTCCCAAAGCCGGTGTTTAGAGCTACACTTTATGCCCGCTGAGCGTAACTAATCCAGGTAGGCGGTTGGCTCTAGCTATTAATGACGTGTATCGTTCGCGATCATCGCGTTCTCTTTCTCTCCCTTCCTCTGCAGTAAATAAATGCGTGTATATATATATATATAGGATAAGTTATTAGAATGAGACACTCGAACTCTCCGATGAATATTGATTTTATATTTCGATTCTCTCGCTTCCTCTCTTATTTTTATTTAATTTTTTATTATTTTAATTTTAAGTTGTATTTTACTATTATTTATCTATTATTGTAGCTAATTATATAGGAGAGAATTTTTTTTTCACCGTGCTATTTATTTACTCTGAAATTTTCAGGGCACAAAAAGACCAGGCGTTAGACTAAGGCATAAAAAACTAATCAATGAATCACTCAAATATCGTTTCTCTTTCTCTCTCTCTCTCTTATTTTTATTTGGAACAAAAATGTATTCCAATTTTTATTTTCATTTCTGTTGCACTATTATTTGTCTGTAATTGTGATCATATCGAAGAAAATTCATTTTTTTTCACTATGTTATTAATTTTTCCCAAAGTTTTCGAACTCGGGGATAATAAAGTAATTAATCAATCAACGACTCTCCCTTTCTCGCTCCCTCTCTGTCTTTCGTAGTCTTAGCGTAGGAGTAGCTCAAAATACTGCACTTTAATTCAAATTAGAATTAATCTGTTGCGACATCAAGTCATTCAATGGTCAAGTTTTGCTATTATTATTTGTTTTGTAGTGTTGAAGTTCGTATCGTTGGGATGCAATGAAAATTCTCCTTTATTTTCTTTTTCATTTCTTCATTCTTATTATTGTTTCGATTTGCGTAACCTAAACGTGACAAAAAAATTGGGCATTAGGAAAAAGGATATTTTCGTTTCATTCCAACGGTGCAAACTTCAATACCATTTCGTTTTGGCTTTTGTTAATATTCTAATTTGCCCTAACGTTGCTATCAGGGCGTGGAATAAAAAAATTAAAAAAATCGATAAGACTCTCTCTCTCTCTCTCTCTCTCTCTCTCTCTCTGTCTCTCTCTCTCTCTCTCTCTCTCTCTCTCTCTCTCTCTCTTTCTCTCTTTCTTTTGCCCCTGCGATTGTGTCGAGCCCCCTTAAGACAGTGTTGAATCGCCTAACGGAGTCGGAGAGCGCATCCTCGCGGAGAAAAAAAAAGTCGCGAACGAATTGACAAACGCGAAACGCATCGATCCGGAGAAAAGAGGAAGTAAAGGAGGCTGACTCTATACGTATACGTTGCACCGAAGATGGGAAAATAATCCCGCGGGACAGTGGAGCGCGTCGTTCCGTGAAATGGTCGGCAAGATTGCCAGGTGTGAGCCACGAGACTATAAGAATAGGGCAGGAGAGAGAGCGAGAAAGAGCGAGAGAGAGAGAGAGAGAGAGAGAGAGAGAGAGAGGCGCTCTCTCGAAAGCGCGATGCAAGTCGGCGACTCTCTTGGCGTGATAGACGATCAGCGATATAAGAGAGAAGAGAAGAATCCAAGAGCTTTCGAGAACGAAGACGAAGGCCAAGGTACTCCGAGATGTTCTCGGAGCAGCTGGGAGGCGGAGGGGATCTCTCGCTTCTCCATCCCATACAGAGATTCGCCTCATCCCTTTATTTTCCTCGCCCCCTCCCCTTCCCCGGAAAAGTTGCCTCATTTATGCTAAACTATATCTTTCGCTTTTATATTCCTTCGGTGTGTATGTGTGTGTGTGCAGCGCGGATGAGGGGGGGGGGGGGGCGTCGAGAACGAGACGAGTTGGGTCTCGGAGGCCCGTGAGGAGATGAAAGGCACCGTTCGAGTCACGACGCGCTGCCAATGTTTTGTCCATGTTGAAGACAGTGAGGAAGAGGGGAAGAACGAAAGCGAGGGACCTCAGAGTTACAAGGGCACGCGGCCCTCGCGAGGCAAACGGCGTGTTCACTACCTTAATTGCGATAAGCCCCGATTCCCATCGTCGCAGAGTGCAAAAAGAAACGGAGAATACAACTATTGTTCGAAAAGACGAAGACAATTAAAAAAGAAAAAAGAAAACTGGATGCTCTGTGGCTGTAGATACGCCAACAAGTTCTACAGTTTGTTGCGAGTGTACGATTTTTGTTTGTTCCACTCTTCTTTTTATTCCTCTTGCCGAGGGATTCCATGGGCCCTTTGACCTTACGGCGGAGACGCTCGTATTATTTCAAGAGGGTATTTTTCCGCGCTTATGTAACATTTGTTTATTATATTTGTGGGTAAAGGATATTAAGGAATCCGTTTTATCATCAATGTCGTGAAAAAAGAAAAAAATCTAGATGTGTAGTATCAATACCTTTCCGAATCATACCCTTGTATGTTCTATGATCTTTTTTTAGTTTTCGAGAAGAAAAGCATTTTTCATTTTTTTCCCCCGAGTTTTCCTGTAGCGTAGGTTTTTATTTTACAAGCTTTTATTTAAGTTGACTTTTCTGGGAGATGCAAAAGGGAAAATCAATATTTCACCCACTTCCAGACTAATTGGAGTTCTGAAATTTTGCAAACGCATCTAAAAGGTGAAAATGCATGATTTAAGTTTAAAAAAAATCCTTAACATTTTCAACTTTTCATGTTAAATCAGCGATATCTAATCATCCATATAAAATCTCATGAACACATACAAACAAATTTGTAACCGATAATTTTTTTTACGAAGTCACGTGTATGTGACCATAAATAAAAGCTTGGGGCGCTCAAAATTTAGAAGCATAATCTTTAATTTACTTAAATCCGTTAACATATCAACTGTATTTAATTTATTGTAAAACAACCTTAAATTTCTTAAATAAAATTCCTGAAACTGAGTATAAACGTGTGATAATAATTTCTCTAATTACTATTCTGTCAAATTAAATACGGTTAATAAAACTGAATTGATCAAATTTAGTAAACATTTCAAAAGTTGAGCACCCCAAGCTTTTATTTATAGTCACATATAAGTGACTTGGTAGAAAAGAATTATTTTATACTTCTTAGTACATTAAATAAAAGCTTGTTATTTAAATATTTTTTTACATATAAATTATTTTTCCTTTTTGTGTATTTACGGGTTCGCCGAACTTTAAAAGCAATTAAGAGTCATTTGGACTAGTATAAATATTTTTTTTATCATCTTAACTTTAGTGACTGATATGACGTTGAAGTTTGCATCGTTTGAACGCAACGAAAATAACGTTTTTTTTTTTATTTTCCAAACTTCCTTTGTCAGACTTGAGCTACGAAAGTCATGCAAAGATTTAAAAAAATCTTATTCAGCTATCGACAACTCGAATCGACAACATATGATTTTTTACAAGGATGAAAATAAAAAAATTGAAAAGAACTTCCATTCCAACTTCAAACTTTCGATCCAAATCTAAGGCTAACGTTAGTTGGTAATTTATTTTATGCTCAATAGTGCACTTCATTAATGATTACACGAGTTAAAGGATCACGAGAAACATACATACACAAAAGAGAAAAATAAAAAAAATGTTATTTTTCTCGAAAACTAAAAAAGATCGTAGAACACGAATGAGGGTGATTCGGGTAGGTATTGATACGAGGCATCTTCCTTGTGGACGTGACTTTTCGTTTTAGCCTGTACATTTTACTATACATAAAATAACGACGAAGGGACGACGAATCGTTGAAACGAAGAAGCGAAAAATTTAATCTCCTCCCAGCAGGACAAGAAACAGTGAAGAGGACGAGAGAAGGACAGAGAGACGTAGGGAGGGTTGCCCTTCGTTTGAGAACGCGATTTGCTTTCACCCCACGTACTGGCCAAGGGCCCGTTGTCTTATCGAAATAAACTTCGATCCCATGCAGAAAGGGACGACGCGGCTTCGCCAGTCGGGCTTATACACAGGCTTTATGATTAATCGTTTTGAGAAATCGAAATTCGTAAGCGGTCTTCATCCCCAAACTCGTTGACTTTAATACTGCCCGTTATACAAATCCCTCCGTGCTCTTGCGAAGCTTCGCGAATATTTCTCTTTTTCCTAACTCTCTAGCTCCCCTCGCGCATTTAACTCGGGCAAATTAATTTTCTCTCGCAGAATCAACTCCTCGCGAGCAGGCTTTTGCTCGTAATTCGGTAAAAAAAAAATTCTCCCAGCGTCTGTGTCTTCGTACAATTTTCATTATATTTATATACACAAGTACGCATCTCATGCTAAATAAGCCTTCTAATGATGATCTCGATGAATTTTTCTACGGATTTGCAGTCTTACAGTTTCGTCGATAAAAAAATTGAAGTGTAATACGCTACTAACTTGGAAAGAACCTTAATGCTCTTGTAATTGGAATGTCGAGCGGATTGTGAATAAAACTTTCTTGTTGTTTTTTCTTCTTCAACATCGATTGGAAAGTTTTTCGCGTTTTCGTTGTCTCTTCTTAGGTCCACCTTCTCTCTCTCTCTCTCTCTCTCTCTCTCTCTCTCTCTCTCTCTCTCTCCCTCTTTCCCTCACTCGTCGTTCTCATCGAGCTTCTCATCGTTATATCGTATCGCCGGGTATATCTCTTCATTTCACGACGCGAGCCCCTCTCCCATGGAGAGGAAGAGAGCGAGGTTACATAACCGCGCCACGGCATTCCCTGGTTCTTTCGTTTCAGGCCTGAAACCGATACCTTCGGCGACGAAGGGACAACGGACAGCGTGAGGGCGAGCAACCAGAGCGAGCAAAAGCCCGAGTGGGATAGGAAGAGAGCAAGGCAGAGAGGAAGAGAAATGAGCGGGTTCGCGCTATGAGAAAAGGTAAAAGCGCATCGAAGAGGAGAGAGAAGAGAGAGAGAGAGAGAGAGAGAGAGAGAGAGAGAGGCCGAGCGAGTAGATACGTCCATTGCTGGCAAGACTCCGAATGTTATATACACGGGAGGAGATCGTCAAGCGCGGGAAGTAGTAGAAGTTGAGACATCTTTTTCGAGAGCGTAAGCGATACTCGGCTAAGTGCCCGCTATGCCGCTGAGAGCGGGATCACCCTTAAGTATATCATATATATATATATATATTTTTTTTTCCGTTGCTCAATACAACGTTAAGATATATCTATGCGAGTGTCCATCTATATAATGTCATGTATATATATATATATATGGGCAAAATTGATTTTGAAGGCGTTGACTTCCAGGAGTACCTTCATAGTAGCCCACTGACTCCATACTCAACATTATGCAATTCCGAATGTTTTCAAAATAATCTTCAAGAGCACTTAGTTGAAATTTTGGAAAATATCAATTTTTGTTTTCAACGGATTCTGCAAATATAATATTTGATAAATATTCTCTGAATATTTCAAGTAATTAAAAATTGAGGGAGTTATGGGCGTTTATAAATAGTTCCGCGAATCGGCGAACTTTAAACGCGTTTTTCATGAGATGACTTTTTCAAAATCGGTGACCATGGTATGCCATAAATCACTGCACCGATCTATTTCAAATTTTACAAGCTTCTTTTACACATCAAAACGCAGTGCTTGAACGAAGGAATTTTTTTTTCTCGATGCATAGTTTCCTATAGTATCAATGAAAATAAACCGTTTTTTTCACCGAAAATCGATATATTGAGTTTTTTAAATCATTTTATCCGTAATTTTGTCGAAAAACAATATTTCATTAAATCCTTCGTTCAAGCACTAGATAAATTTCATGCCAAAACTAAATGCGTTTGACTTTTTTCTTCCGTAAGATTTCTTTTCGAGCGG
Source organism: Ophion ventricosus (assembly GCA_963932345.1). Lineage (NCBI taxonomy): Eukaryota > Metazoa > Arthropoda > Insecta > Hymenoptera > Ichneumonidae > Ophion > Ophion ventricosus. Next base: position 23,320,960 of record OZ010718.1, on the reverse strand, counting down.
CAGTGATCACCGTGAAAAAAGTTTTTCAAACAACTGTCTGCACAAACCATCGTATCTACCACATTTATAAATATTTTTCAATACAAAAATTGCAAAAAATAGTTGAAACCATACTCTTTAATAGGTAAAAAAAATTGAGAGATCTGCACACGTTTTTCCAGAAAACACTTAGGAAGGTGTAACGCGTTAAATAAACGTAAGCATATTTATATAAAGATTATTTTATGGACTGTCATGTGCCCATAAATATTTTAATCCAGAGTCGAGGACCGATAAAAAAAATTATATATATGTGGACACTTTAATGCGTGTTATCTAAATAATATGCACACTATTATTATAATTACACGACGATGGCATCTTTTCTCAGTTATACTTCCCACAGGATAAATAAATTTTCATAATCTACGGCTTATCACGTGACGCGATATGGTAGACACGGTTAAAAGTAATTCTATTAGGGACGGAGCGGTAAAGATGAGAAAAAAAAAGGTGAAACCCATCATCTGGCCGGTCTTTCGAAAGAGAAATTTTGGGAAATGGAAAGAAAAAAAACGTAACTAATTTTCATCTCATTCCTTTGATGCATACTTCAATGTCCTCGATCATTATGATTGGTCGTTGGATACTGTTGTTAGATTGGAGGCGATCGTTTTTGTTTTTCGTGCAGCCTGTGTTGCATATTGGAAAGCTTTTTGTCCGGCTTTGCGGAGATGAGGCTGGGGGGTTCCTCGTCTAGTTATGGGCTGGCAGTAATCAAGGGAAGTTGGGCGAGACAGCTCTTCATCACACACTGATCGGCGCGCCAAGAGACCGCTCATGTTGCATGCTACATCGGGAGAGAGAGAGAGAGAGAGAGAGAGAGAGAGAGAGAGAGAGAGAGAGAGAGAGAGAGGCGGCTTACCAATCAACTGTTACTTTGCCCCGATATACTTCGATGCTAAATACACCGGTACAAGCGGGTGGTCGCCTCGCTGATTACCCAATAACCGTGTAATAGATCGCTCATTACCTGGCAAGTCCCGGATGTGATGAGCGAGGACAAGAGAGCGATAGAGAGGTGCTCTCTCCATCGCTAACGCATCATTTTCCCCCTCTATCGAAACCTTCATCGGAGTTTCCATTTTACCGTTTATTGTCATTATCAGAAATGTTGTATATGCTGGTCAACGAGGCGCAGGCTTCCATTTCACGACCAATTCGGTATACACGTAGCTTTCATCTTTGAACCTAATTTTCTCACTCGTTATAAATCAGCAATCGATGCAAAAAAAGATCTATTATTATCTAGGATGTCTTCGTCTTCAGGAATTTTTCTTTTGATATTTTTAACGAAAAAAATGGACCTGAAGCTTGCATCGTTGGAACGCAACGATTTTTTTTTATTTCTTATTTTTATTGCTATTGAAAGTCTTATTCTGTAGACTTCGGCTGTAGATTGCTAATTAAGGAGCCTAAAAATGATCGCGTGATTATTATAGCAAAATTAGCAAAGAGTATAGCAGAATTTAACTTAAATTAGCAAATTATAGCAAAGTCTTGACTTCAATCTGGTAAAGAAAATTTGGGAAATTTAGAAAAAAAAATATTTCGTTGCACTCCAACGATGCAAACTTCAACATTATCGAAAAAACGGGATAATGGAAAAATTTTCTTTCCTTCCATCCTCCCCCCATGCCCCAAGAAATTCTGCATTGTCCGAGCGATACATTGCGGACAAATAATGAGTGTTTTGATTGGGCCATAATATTGCATTATCATCAATTGTTATTACTTGCAGTGAAAAAAGAGAACCTTAATGTTGCACAAGCAGGTATAAGGAATTTTATACATACAGATAGATATATAATTGCTCATTGCTCCACATGCATACTGCCGTCAATGAAACCCAAACACACATGTGTGTTTGTACTTATATACACACACGTATATGCATTTATTTAAAGGGCCCACACTTGACGAGTAAAAAGGAACTTTTTTGTTCTCTTCTTTTTTATCTGGTAAACATCGAAATGCGAGACGAGTATTCGATCCGTAGACTCTCAATAGATGCGTGGGACGTCTGCAGGAACATCCGAAAACTCAGGCACAGGGGCCCTCTCTCTCTCTCTCTCTTTCTCGGTTCGTATATACGAATGCAAATACACGAGAAAATGCTAATTCGTAAGCAGCTCGTTTCACGGTGTGCCCTCGCTGTTGTCACATATATATTCACAGAAATATAAACACACACTGGGCTGAAAACGTGTGCACGCATGGAGAAGAGAGAGAGGGGGGAGGGGGCGAGAGAGAGAGAGAGACCACATCTTCCATACAGCGTATGCACACATAGTGTGTAATGCCTATACTCTACGAAGCGAAGAGCATAGGAGTCAAGCATCCAGAAGAGATTGAAGTGCTTATTCAACAGTGTGTGCGAGTACACTCGAGTCTCGCTTTCTCGCCCCGCGCTTGTTCTTCTACTTCTTTTTCTTCTTCTTCATCCTCATTCTCCTCGACGTCCCATCTTATTTCGCACCCTCCCGGTCCCTTTCTAGTTGGGTTACTTGCTTGGTCGTAAGGGAAGCACGAGATTCACAACTTTGTTCCCTCGCGTCATTAACCCTTGTCTCCATTCTCAGCAACTGCTCCCCACCCGTCCATCCTGTTTTTCCAAACATTCTCTGGCGCCTCGAAGTGAAGGGTTCTTCTTCACGAGGTTACTTTCATTGCCGATAAACGAAAGGGTTGAGAAAATTCTTACGTAAAGATGGCGGCCACTATGTCGTTTTTTTTTCTTCGGTTTATCTTATGTGGAGACTGGAATTGCATTCGCGCGATTCCAAACATGGTCCGTATTAGAAGCAGCGACGATGACGAGCCAGCCGCCGTTGCATCACAATGCCACCCCTTATTCGGTCAGACCGCTTTTACGGGATCTCGCGGATATATATATATATATAGGGTGGTTCGAAAAGTGACGACCAAAAGGAAAATCTAAATGCCTCGTGTCAATATCTATCCGAATCATCCCCATGTATGTTTTACGATCTTTTTTCATTTTCGGGGAAAAAGGATTTTGTTTATTTTGCGACTTTCCCTGTAGCATAGGTTTGTATTTATTTTTTTCTCTTTTGTGTGTTTACTTTCCTCTTGGAAGTTTTTGAAAGCATTTGAGAGGCATTCAGACCAGTATAAGTATATTTTTTTTCCTCGTCCGAACTGTAGTCTCCGATCCTCTTAAACCTATTGTCGATCAGTGACACCTAGCTCGTGGTCGGAAAAAAAGGAATTTTCGTGAATTCTTTCTGGGAAAACGTGGACAGGTTTTCAGTTTTTTTTTTAAATTATAGAGTATGATTTTAAGTATTTTTTACAATTTTTGTATTGAAACATATTTATAAATGTTGACCACGGCTGCTCGGAAATAAATCACCAAAAATAAAAAAAAATCAAGCGCATCTACTTTTTGCATAAAATTATCCAATGCTTGGATGAAGGATCAAATAAAATATTGATTTTTGAACGATTGGCCACAGTCCAGTTTTTTCGGTGAAAAAAAAACGCTCTATTATCGTTGATAAAGAAAAACTATAAATCTAAAAAAAAATCCTTCGTTCAAGTACTGCTAGTTGATATGTAAGAGAAGCCTGTCAAATTTGAAGTAGATCGGTGTAGTGATTTTTGAGATTTCATGGTCACCGATTCTGAAGAAATCATTTCAAGAAAAACGCGTTTAAAATTCGCCGGTTCGCGAAGCCTACCTATGGACACCCATAACTCCCTCTATTTTGAACAACTTGAAGTTTTTAGAAAATATTTTTCAAATTATGTTTTGAGAATCCGTTGAAATTCAAGAAAACCATATTTTCAAACAGCATCTAGGTGTAAAGCCGTAAGATTTTGATCAAAGTCTAAGGCATCTACGTCAGTGTGTAGTTAGTAATTTATTTATTGCTTAACAGCGCACTTCATAAACATGACACGAGTTACAAAAAATCGCGAGGCGATACACAAAAGAGGAGAAAAATAAAAAGGTATTTTTTTCTCGAAAAGCAACAAAAAAAATCCTAAAGCATACGTAGAGGATACGGATAGGTGTTGATACCGAATGAGACTGAAGTTTGCATCGTTGGAATCCAATGGAAATTAAGCTTACCGAATTGCTTAAATTCTTTTTGGCAGATTTTGCCGACAAAAATTGTTGAAACATTTTTAAAGCTACTTATTTAGAGATCAACAATATTAGTCTATGAAAAAAACTTCAAACAATAATAAAAATCAGGAAATGAGAATACAAGAAGGACCTTTCGTTGCATTCCAACGATGCAAACTTCAATACCATTGATACGAGGCATCTAGATTTTCCTTTCAAACGTCACTTTTCAGGCCACCCTTTATATATATATATATATATATATATATATATATAGCTCTGTAAGGCTATCCGGTCTCACCGATCACTCGCGATCTCGAAAAGAGCTCCCGCGCCACTCAAAACACACACGCACACACACAAACGCTACAAACGAGCGATACCATGCGATTCTAATTCTCCGCAGGCCTTCTCTCACTTGTGCCGAACGTACCAAGCGCGATGCGACGATATTTCTTCGATCGCTCGACGACCTCCTTCGCCACTAAAACTCCGGAGCTCAGATAGTACGCCAACAATGTACGCGTTGTGGCGAGACGATTCATCGACTTGCCGACTGTATGATTTTTCTTTTTTTTTTTCGAAATATACACGAGCGTAATGCGGTGAGTAGAATCGCTTTAGTGTGTTGTAATTTGGAATGGGGTTGAGTGACAAAGAGATACTGTTGAAAAACGTAATAAAAAAATCTGTGTTTGTGTGTGTGTGTGGATGTGCAAGATATACAATGTTCATTTATGTGAAATATATTTGCGTCTATATAACTTTAAATGAACATAAAATCATATTCGTAGTATGTAAAAAAAGGTTACATCGAAGTATATTTTTATGCATAGAGTGCAATATCTCTAGATATAATAAGACTGTAGGGTAACGTACGCTTGTTCGTAACTCGAGAACTACTGAATCGATTTCGATGAATCTTTCATAGAACACACGGCCTGAAGTCTGGAATAGAATTTAGGCTAAAGAGCATTACGTTGTATGGTATGAAGTTGAAGTTTGCGTCGTTGGAATGCAATGAAAACTAATTCCTTTTAATTGTTTGCTTTTTTTGGCTATAAAAATTACTCAAACCTTTTTACATATTCTTATAAGAGATTTACAACCTCAGTTTACAAAAAAAAAAGAAGGCTTTCGACGAGCATAAAAATAACAAAATAAAAAATGAACAAAAAAACCGTTGCGTCCCAACGATGCAAACTTCGACGTTATTGTATGGTTCAGTACAATAGCAATAAGCAAGCATAAGAAAGATCATATTTAAAAAAAAAGGGGAAAACGAATTAACAAATGCACAAAGTAACAAACATTGACGAATAATCAGGAGTTCTGTGTAATTTTTTCATTTCTATGAATGATCTTTGCAATTCTTTATTACTTTCAAGAAACAATATATATCAGAAGTGAAAAAAAAAATTAAAACAAAAGACCAAATTAATTAATTAACAAAAATGTACAAATAATAAGGCATGCTTTGTATATAAATCTTGAAATATCGGTCTCTACGCATGATAAATCTGTGAGAGATGTTTTGTCGGTAATTTCTGAGCTTTTAGAAAATTTCGTTATCAATCGTTTGTATTGACTAAATTAATTGGAAGTGAAGCAGGCGGGGGGAGAAGAAGGGAGAGAGAGAAAGAAAATTCTCTATTAGATTCGAGCAGTCTCATCTCGATCCATTTGAATCTCGGCGAATGCCCCCCGGCAAAAGGATTCAAAAGCGTCATTGATATTTTTCATCGAGGTTGGGGCGCTCAACGTACACTGCGTACGTTTATCACACGGACGGCTCATTCGTCCTTGCGCAACCGTAATGGACTTTCCTTACTGTACCTACAATACATTTTGCAAAATTTGCGAGTATGAGAGAGAGAGAGAGAGAGAAAGCTCTTTGAAAATTCTTTATACGGCCGCTGCGTCGTCTCATCTCCACGGATTCTTCCGTTCTTTCGGGCTGTAATAAACACGCGTTATTTGATTTGGCACTCTTGCGGCGGTGCAGGCAATCTCATACGTGCGCCCCCGCGAGCGAGAACAAGGGGCAGCGGGAGCAAAAACTGATAAAGTGACAAATTAAAAGGGTCGGTCACGTGGCTCGTTTGAAGACTGCACGAATCGTCGATCCAAATATAAGTCTGCTGTCGTTTGGGCTTGCATCCGCGCGTATGCCTCCCTCGTGAGAACGGCGCGTGGCAGGGCACGGCGAACATACTTTGACATCAAAATGATCCAAACAATGGATTCTACATCGGCAAACAAGGCGATGTAGAATGGAAGAGGCGCGAGATTGATGGGGCACTAGCTTGTGATTGACCGGGCGTTAAATTTTTCTTCGATATATATATACACTTGTTGGAATTAATTCTGGACACTTTCAATAGAAATTAGCTTTTTTTTAATATTTATGAAGAAAATGTATATTCTGCTGTGATAAATATTCAAATTAAAGACTAATTTGATAAGAACATTAAATATATTTAAGTGATTATAACGTAAATTTTCCGAAATTTTAAGTGTCTGCTTGAATTTAAATTTAATGTTAAAATTCGAAAATTTTAAGAATTCATTCTACCAGTGAGGCAACATACATATGTTGCCTCGACTGCGTCGATGAGACGAGAAACATAAGATTGAAAGCAACATACAAAAGTGGACTCATTTTTCTTAATAAATCCTCTACCTCCATCTCTCTTTTCACGGTGTTGAAGTTTTCATCCTTACGACAAATTTAAAAAAAATCATTTTCTCCTTCTTAAAATCGTTCGAATTATTTTTTTCCCTTATATTTTGGTTCTGAATCCTCTACGACGATCTTATGAAAACTCGAGTGTTTCACGTAGCCTAAATATCCGGACGAAAAGTTTGGACTTTTGAACAAAAAAGAAAAACAAACTCATAATCGTTGCATTTCAGCGATGCACACTTCAATATATATATATCATTCCCCGTACGAAGAATACGCCGTTGATGAGAGCCAACGACATCCAACGAGACTCTCAAGTCCCGAGACTGTCAAGTTCCTCGGCAGGCGAGAGGATACGCATCGAGAATACGAAGGATTTGAGACGTGAGAATGAGCAGGCCCCGTTTTGTATATTTTACGATACGTTACAACAATACATATGATTGAATATATACAAGAGAAAACAAAAACTTCAAACGCATCGCCAATGTTGGGAACAGGTTCGTCCTCAAAGTAAAATGTTTTTTAAATCACATTTCCCTATATATATATATATATATATATATATATATATATATATATATATGTACTAAACTCAAACGAACGCCAGGAAGACGACGACGTCGGCGAGGAGCCGATAACGGGCGAGACGTGTGCGTGGTTACGCGCCGTTCGCCACGCATAATCGATAATCCACGGGGGTGCGTTAGGGCGGCCCACACGACTATAGTCCACCGTCCTTGAACCTACGCGTGCCAACGACACGCTCGAAAATACACGAAGAAAAAAAAACCTAAAAAAAACACGGCTATACATGCACAATGCACGTTCCAACTATCCGTAAGAAAAAAACAATTAGGAAATAAATCCGAATATATATTGATTTATTGATACGAGATTAAGGGCTCATTGAATTATTGGAACGAATTTCCTCGTACTCGCGACCGTTGTACGACTTTATCGAGCGGGAAAAAAAATCCAATAATACTTTGGCCAACGAATTTCCATTTTTCTCCCTCGTTAAGGTACCTTCGTATACGTGAGCATATGTAAAATGTTTACAGGATATTCTTATTTTATTGTTAATAATTCTTTGTTACTGTGTTCTCAAACTACATATAATAAAAAAGTTTGATTCCATAGAACAGTTTTTTTTATTAATTTTTAAAGGTTCCTAGTATTCACTTTAGAAAAAATAATAAAATACATCTCGAAAATGGTTTACTTTTGGATAAATCATTACTGGATTATTTGAGAGCGGAAAACATGTCCTACAACCCTTCCATGGGATCGTGACCAGTAGCTCTGCATATACACACACACACACACACAAACGAACGTAAGAAGGCGTATGCGGGAGCAGGATTCGTATCGTAGATATCGCGACGTTATCGCAGGGCTTTCCCTTCGCCACCGCGCGAGAAGGAAAACCGCCAGGCTGGCGAACGCCACCAAGAGACGTTTTACGAGGGTAGCGCTGGCTCGTTGCGCTCAAAGCCTAGTACGGCAGCGCGCAACCAGCCAGCATTATATGGAAGTTTAAGGGGCTCACAGGATAGCCTACTCTCGTCTCCCTTTCCGTATACCACACTCGGCCTTATATATAATGTATAATGGGCACAACTGTACACGCAAATATGTAATATGTGTGTGTGCCTAGATCGAGTGCTGAGCGTCATAAAGGCGCGAGTCGTGTCGTTACTAAGGCATTTAAGCGCAAGTATGCCGTCCTTTCGGCACTTCCGGTTCACGATAAATACACCACTCATAAATATAGGTAACGTTACATCGAGCTTTTGCCGACGAAAGAACGTATACGAAGCCTGCAATTGCCCCACCGTTGTATCGTGGAAGATACGACGGCCCGCCCCCACACTGCTCCACCCCCCCGGACCTCTATCGGCCCGTCGCGGTACATTCGAGATGCGTGCGTGCGTTCGTCCGCGCCCGTGTCGTGCGTAAGTCGTTAGAGCCAACGTAGCACATATATTTTGCATTTTTATTGCCGCAACACGCCGCGACCCTACGCGCGGATGTACACGCTGCTCTTTCCCTTAACGCGATGTGCGGTGGAGAACGATTGCGAGGCGTTTCAAGGGACTAGCTCGAAACAGCCAGTTGCGCTGATAGCCGATATTACACAAATACGACGGAGTGAAAATTACCTTTTTCGTATAATCAAATATGTGTGGGTGCGGTATAGGCTAATCGTATTTTTGCTTTGAACTATGTACTTTAGGGCAACAACTGAAAGATCGCGTCTTTTTTTGCGACAATTTCGACCTTTTTTGAACGGCTATGGTTGCAAAAGGTAGATTTTTTTTAAGAACTTTTAAACGTGAATATTCGTGTTCAAAAATCACGATTGGAAAAAATGTTGGCTTTTTTTTTAAATATATTTTTTATTGAAGGACAAAAGGCAGAAATTAAAAAAAAAATAATCCCGCGGCTCTAAAGTTTTGCCAGGGAAGCGGGATTTTTGTTTGAAAAAAACCCGCTTCGGCAGATTTAAATTAATTTAAATTAATTTTATTAAATTTATTAAAAAGATTTTTTAATTTATTAAAAAGATTTTAAAAGAAAGAAAAGGCAGATTTAAATTAATTAATTAAACAGACATTCAGCTTTAAATTAATCCTTTAGCGATTTCACTACTATTTTTTTTTCACAGAGTTATCGACTGCCGAAGTTGAAAGTGAATATTTCGACTTCGAAAGGTCGCAACTCGGGCAAAAAAGGTTTCACAGTGCCCAGAAGGAGAACGTTGGATAACTGAGTTCTTTCTCTACAATGTTCCCGGAGAATTTTTTTTTCGACGCTTTCTTTGTTATCGCGAGATGTCTTTTTGAAAAATGTGTAAATTTTGGAATTTTACACATTTTCTTCAAAAGTTATGTAATTCCATGAAAAAAAAACAATAAATCCTCAAAGTCTTTCCGACGTTTTTTGCATCGAGGATATGCAAAAACAATACGCAAAAACGCATACACCTAGATTTTACCTTTCCTCGTGCCCCGAGGTCGTAAACATTTCAATTTTTTTTTCAATCTCTCCGTTTTCCTAAGGAATGCCACTTGAGTCGAAAAACATAAAAAACCGAAAAGTATCGGTGGTACTTGTATGTTTTTCTTTTTATCTCACCGGGAAAAAATTTTTATTTGTATTTTATCGTTCAAAAACAAAAGCAAAAATGACAAATGACGAAGAAAAAATGCATTCGTAAGATCGAGTGCTTCACGTGGATAAGAGACGTCGAGAGTCGTTCGAGACGGGGCGTGCCCATTGCAATCGCTCTATTCGTAATAATAATCTCTGCGTAAGTGTATGCGCAGGTAAGGGGGTAATCGCGGTCGCGGATGGATCGGCCCTGCTTCCAGTATTATAAAGTACACTGTCTCGTATAATCCACGGGTAATTAACGAGCGTGACGTACGTTCAGAGACGACAGGAAGATGGCGTCGAAATGATGAATTGCCAGTGTCGTTTCTACCAGAATGAAAGAAGCGAAGAAAAAGAGAGAGAAAGAGAGAGGGGGGGAAGAGAGGATTGAAGTGAAAAAAGTGAAAAATCATCCAAGCTCGCTAGTTGCTCATCGTTCACGGAATTAACTATCTATGTATAACCTATCTATACTTTACAGATTGAGCTCAATCGTTGTACATGCATTTTACCGAGGAACGGAGAGCGCAAAAGGGCGTGAGCTAACGTCACTTTGTGGGCTAAATCATTTGGGAAATGCCTTTTTCTTCCCTTCCAGTCAATTTTTACACAGTGTGTGTATGTGTTTGCTTCGCACAAGGGCGAAGCTTCGTAAAACCGGATGACTCGACGATATCTCTCGGTTGCGAATATCCACTCTCTTCTTATCCACCGTCGTTTCCTCGCTCTTCGCCGATGCGCGCTTACTCGTACGCACACGCACACACACACACACACCTATCACGCTTTTTTAATATTTATTTCCCTTCGATCTAATAACGCGGCGCACCGTCGCGGATTTTTCGATCAACGGGCGCTGGTATAAAGATTAATCGTCGAGCAACGGAGCTCAAAGAGTAAAGAGCAAACGAGAATCGATGTGGAAGCTTGCCTCTTCTGTACACCGCAGTTCTGACGACACACACACTGTTGTATACGTATATATGTATATTTGTACAGGTGATCTATCATATTATAAATCGTATAATCGTCGTGTGGATCAGCCACGGCGCGTTCCTGCGGCTCGCACAGCATCCGGGCGTATATATCTATATACGTGGATTATTCTTAGAGCAGGTATAACAATGGATTACGGAGGGAGATGAATTTACCTATCAATTCAATTCCTTCACCTATATATTTTCTCGCTGTTGTCGCGATATTGTGGGTAAGGAAATGCATGGAGGCTGGAATATTCTTATAGGGGTCGAGCGGCTGGATGGTATTGAAGTTTGCATCTTTGGGATGCAACGGTAATTCATTGTTTTTGATTGCTCCATTTTTCTCGGTTGATTTGGACCATGTACGTTTTAATGAAGATTTTTACGTATCTTTGTGGAAGATTAATAAAGTGAATTTGCAGGAAACAGGATGGGATAATAATAAAAATAAGGAAATGAAAAATTACAGAAATAAAATCGTGGAAGTTTAACAATGCGAGCTTCAACGTCATAGGGTTGTATACATGTGCGCGGTGGAGATGGAATAGCGGTGGTCTAGATATGGACCTTGCACTATCATAGGTACACATCATTTTATAAATAAATGAATAAATGAACAAATGAATGAATGAATTAATTAATCAATAAACTAATAAATAAATAAATGAACAAATAAGTAAGCCTATGAATGTACAGAATTTAATTGCCCTGCGACTCCTCCAACTTCACAATTCTGCTCGTACAATTGTGATCCAATTCTCGTGGCGGCTTATTCACGATGTTCAAGTTTGCATCGTTGATACGCAACAAAGATTCTTTTTTATCTCTTCACTTTGATTATCCTATAAAATATTTTCTTGCCAGTTTATGTTGTAGATTTTTTTATAAGGATCCTAAAAGACGTTTGATTGATTCACGTGGCTCAATAAGCCAAAGAAATATATTGGAATTAAAAAAAAAAATGCGTTTTCGTTACATTGCAACGATGCTCTGATTTTATTCGCCGCAATTCGCGCCTACACAGTGATACGTCGTGCGCACATATATGGTTGTGTGAAAAGCGAGCGCCCGCGATACGGATAAGCCACCTTACGCGCGTATGTCGTCGCGGGATGAAAAAAAAGAAGAAAAAAAAATGTACACGCAGTCGAGAGCAAACGATCGTGTCGTTTCGTTCTCGTCCTGTGCTCATCTGGCTTAATCTACGGTCTGTCGAGGGGGAAGCAAAAAAAAAGAACTGGTCCTGTCCATATCGTATGATTTTTCTGCAACGCGATGTAGATTGCCAGAGGAGGCAATATTTACTCGCGAGAAGTTACACTTCTAAGAGCGTACATGTGTGTGTGTGTGTGTATGTGTGTGTGTGTGTGTTTAGTCGACGAAAGAGAAATTATGCCGAGAATGTTGATATTCTCACGAGAGATTGCAGGTAGTTTTGCCTTCCTATTAATATATATATATATATATATATATATATATCTGAGGAGAGGTAATTTTTATGACGCTTAACTTCGAGGACCGTCCTCAAAACAGGCAGATGTCTCGACACCCAACATTATGTAAATATAACGGGTTCTCCATATAGAGGGTGCCCTGTAAATACTACGTCATACTTTAGGGGATGCCAGATTCGATTATGACCTACTAGAATAACGACATTGAGGTTTGCATCGTTGTAACGCAACGATTTTCTTTTCTTCATTTTTCATTTCTTTATTTTTATCATTATACAATGCGTTTTTCTTTATTACCGTCGTAAATCTCTAATAAAAATACGTAAAAACGTTTGAGTAATTTTCACAGCCCGAATCGGCCAAATAAAATTTGTGCAATTGAAAAAAAAAAAAAATTCCATTGCATTTCAACGATGCAAACTTCAACTTTAACTAGAATATCAGATTTTGTCCTAAGGAAAAAGCCCACCGTTTTCGAGATTTTAGGACTTTTTCAAAATTTCGTAATAATAATCAATCCTCGGATGAACTTCTTAATGCGTTTTCGACAAATTCGCTTCTTTGTAATATTTTCTTGTATCAAAATAGTCGTGAATAGTTGCTTTCTCTATTGCATGCAAAATGGTTAAAAAAAATGTCAGAGGTATTCCAAAATGTGTGCTTATAGTATTTTGCTCAATGAAAATAATGTCCCTGAGACTTCCCTAAGAGACGGCAGCTATTCAAGAATAGCGTCTCGAGCGCCGTGAGGTGCGCTCGAGACGCTAGACTTGGTGCAGTAGTCGTAGGTAATGTTAATTGCTACAGTAATTTCTCGTCTCTTCACGCGGTCATGTGCTCCTGCTTGGATAGCTATATATGTATTTCGTATATATATATATAGATATATTTATATTTATATATGTACGAAGAACGCACAACTTTCGCGCTTTATATGTATAACGGTGCGCTCCGTTATCAGGCTCGTATCTGCGATTCTACCGCCATGTAAAGCCGCAAAACTCCGATTTGCCTAGGATGTTCATATATATATATATATATATATATATATAAATAGATAATAGTAACGAGACAACTATTCGCTCGTGGCGAAAAGACTAACGATTATTCCTCGGCTACTCGGCTAATTTGCCATCCCGTTTATATCGCACCGGCGCGCGGGTGCAATATAAACGGCATATAAAGCAGTGCGATACGAAACTTACGACGGCATCGTTCGCACGCGCGTTGTTGCGGCGGGCCGGCTCATCCATACGCGTATTCAAAGGAGTTTACGCTCAACAAAACGTGTATGTGTTTCTCGCGAGCGCTATACAGAATCGCTTCCTTGCCGTAATACGCTATCGATAACAGCACGACCGTATATCGACATGCTTTAGCGCCCTGTACAACTCGTCGTGGAAAAGATCACCGGAAATGGGCTAAAAAGATGTGAGCGAGAAAGAGAAAAAGAGAGAGAGAGAGAGAGAGAGAGAGAGAGAGAGAGAGAGAGAGAGAGAGAGAGAGAGAGAGAGAGATACGATTATTCGAGGTAATTTGGATATATGTAAATCGCGAGAACGATGCTTGTTTCTGGCTAATGCGCTCGTCTTCGTTTTATTGCTCGATAATGCAATGACGTTTTACACGCCCGCTCGCCACGAGGCCTATCGAACGAAAAATAAGGTGCTTTATTCATACGGATGGTGAATTTATGTATATACAGGATGACGATTGTGAGGTGCCCACATGTTTTTTTTTAACGACGCTGTAATTTGCATCGTTCATTTTCATCTCTTTATTTTGATTATTATTCAAAGCCTTTTCTTGCGAATCGAGACCATAAATCTCTAATAAGAATACGTGACAACGTTTGAGTGATTTTTGCTGCCCTAATGGGTCAAACAGAACCCTGAGGAAATTTTCGTTGCATTCCAACGATGCAAACTTCAACGTCATTTTTTTAAGGATCTTACATGAAGAATTTGCGACCTAGAAAAATGTGATTTTCAATTGGTTTTCAAGTCCTCTTAGAATAAAAAATATAGCGTATCTCTGTGACGAGTAATATTTGCCAGGAAAAAATTGAGCATACTGGAAAGAAAATCAATATTCTATTTTGAATACAGCAGCACAAAGATAATTAAATTCCTAGTACGAAACACTGCTGAAAATATTTTATTGTCTGTCCCATGATCGAGAAAAAAAATTATCAAAGATGCATTTGGCAGTGGACGAATAGAATTTAATACCCTCAAAAAAAGTTTTTTTACAAGTGTTTCGTATTCGGAATTGAAGTGTTTTCATTCTGCTGAACTCAAAATGAAATTTTGATTTTTTTTGCAGAATGCTGATTGTTTTTTTTTACAAATACTATTTTTCACAAAAATCTGCTATATTTTTTTTCCAAAAGGACTTGAAAAATTATTAAATTTCCGATATTTCTCGATCGCAAAATCTTCACGCCAAATTCTTTAAAAAATGCATGGCCACCTTATAATTGTCATCCTATTACTATTATTATATTAACATGTAGTATTTCTCAGAATAGAACGCAAGGAACTACTGAACTTCTCCTGCACGTCTACATATATATTTTGCTTTTTTTTTGGTCGAGAGAGACATAGAAAGATAGAGAGAGGAGGGCGGAAGATCGTTGGACTGGATTAACACCGCGAGAGTATTCGATATATAGTATACACAAATCGAGTGTAAAATGCGTGAGCGATTGAGAGTGGTGTATGGCGCATATAAAACGAGAAGTATGAGACCGAAAGAAAGAGAGAGAGAGAGAGAAAAGTAAAGAACGAAAGAAAGAGAGAGAGAGAGAGAGAGAGAGAGAGAAAGAGAGGACGTGAGTACAAGTGAATAATTCTTTCGTTGAAAATGATGAATCGCTCGAATTTACGTTACAAGCGCTCGTTTACAAACCATAGTCTCATACGGGTGTTCATCGTTGTACAGAGAAAATTTATGCCGTACCCTTAATGTTCTACGCACCCCGCATGTGTGTACAGTTCTGGAATCGTATCGAAAGAATCAATGCTCACGAGGGGCCCCAACGAGGCGGTACGAAATTTCGTTCGAGGGCTTTTTATTTGCACCTACACGAAAAAGAATATATATGCATACATATACACATATATGAAGGCGTGGGTGTGATTTAAGCGAGTTTTTTAATCAAGGAACCCTTCAAAGGGAGCGCACTTGGGAAAGAATTCACAACCCTGGCTCATGTTCGCGAATCTTTTGGCCGAGTAACACTTTATCGAGCAATCGTTTTGGATCGACCAAGCCGTCGATTCGCACCGATCTCTCTCCGGCGTTAAGTTGTGCCGTGGTTGGGCCTGGGATGGGTGATCGTTCAGCAGCTTGGCCGTCGACTACCGAGCGGGTCGGCAATTTGATAAAGCAAAACGCGCTGCAAAAAAAATATGGTTGCTTGTGGTGGCATAGGTTTTTCACAGTTTTCCTGTGCCCTCGTGTAAACGCGATAGAATGAGGCATGCGAACGAGGGATGTGGGCAACACTCTCAGAGCTTCTAAGGAACCGGAAATAGTGAAATTACAAGTGCGGACTAAAGGTGAATGGTATGGGATCGTGAAAGCCCCAAAGGGCACAGCAAAGTTCGCGTTTCGAGCTCTTCTGTTTATGCAGAAACGAGCCGCAAATGGTTTTTCTTTTTTTTTATGTTTCTGAACCTCGCGGTGTGCAACGAATAAAGATGGAAGAGGGGGGGGGGGGTGAAGGAAGAAAGAAGAGAGAGAGAGAGAGAGAGAGAGAGAGAGAGAGAGAGAGAGAGAGAGAGAGAGAGAGAGAGAGAGAGAGAGAAAGGGCTTGGGCAAGTATCAGAGCGAGAGCGAATGCTATCTCGTGACTCTTGTTTGTCCGGGGATTGGGTCATCGTTGTCGTCGAGTAAACGAAACGTTAGCTGGACAAATAGCCACGGGGGCCCTGGTATATCTAGTGTACGCTCTGTACCATTCTGTGTACCGGAGCTTTGATATATCGAATATATATATATATATATATATATATATATATATATATATATATACATACATATATATATATATATATATACCTCTGGCATCGTCGTTTGCAAAAGCGCCGTTCCACTTTTTCCCCTCTCTTTGCTTAGCAATTTTTTTTTCCCTCCTCCCATCCCCTCGCAGCGTAGTTGGTACATACAAATCCCCAGTCCGATCACTATTGATTTTCAACCTCATACACAAGATGAATTCGCGACGGCCTGTGGGTTGAACGGAAAAAAAGGAAGAAAAAAAAAAACAAAATTTGAAAAGACAATATAAAAAAAAGTGACCGGGAGATTATACCGCGCGCGAAAAACAATTGAAACTTTAATTCAACAGTGGACTGCATGTAATACGAAACCGAGAATAAAATGAAAATTGAAACATTTTTTTTACCAAGGAGCTAATTGCAGTAGGCAAGAATGCGTAGCTGCTGCAACCGCGGAATAGCGGAATAGCTACAATTTTTTCTTCAACTTTTTCGCTGTAGAATGTGATGGTGCCTATCAAGAATCGTATCGGATTCTGGTCGATGATGTGCGAATCTTTCAGAATTCAAATTGGACTCGTACGTTGGATTCCAATGGGGAATTTCAATGAGAATCCAATTTACGAGCGTGACGTTTTAGTACAGGGATCCAACGCGATGACCCACTGTACAAGTATCGGAATCCAGTTGGATCCCTATGATTTGATTCAACACTTTTTCTCTCCAAGTCTAACTTTGCCACAGTGATAGAAACATTCTTTTGATATTAACTAGATACGTCTATTTTTTATTTATTTTTTATTTAAATTGACTAGATTTTTCGTGAAATCGAATTCGTCCTATTGCATTCCATTATTAAAATGATTTCTGTTAAATATATTTATTATTCAAATCAAGGTCTATTTAATAACGTCTAATAACTAAATATTTCATTTATTCCTAATAAATCTGTGATTTAGTTTCATCTGGTAGTATGAGACAAAAGAGATGGACGGAAAAATGGTCCATGATTCAATCTCTCAAAAATCTCATGGCTTTGTGTTCATTCGAAGACTGTTGTAACATTCTGCAGTTGAGGAAAAGGGAGTGTCCTTTCTATACATAAATAGTCGCGCCTGTTAATAAAAAGGCACGTCGATATCTTTATTTTTTTACAATTAACAGCCTTGTTAGTGAAAAAAAAAGAAAAAATTGAACTTTTTTTGAACTATATTCCATTCTCGTATTTATGCGATATATTGTGTTTTATCTTAATTTATTTAATTTCAGTCTAATCTTAATTTATTTAATTTGACTATATTCAATATTTAAGAAGAATAGCTTGAACAAATAAAAAAATATATTTGAAACAAATAGGGTCGTAGTAGGCTGTGAGACAAGGAAAAAACCTACTTGGTTTAAATAGATCCTATTTAAATCAAATATTTTTTTATTTGGCAGTGCAAAGAAAACCCTACACGTTGTACTCTTTCCATTTCCATTTTGCGCACACACCGAACATCTCTTTTTTTCCATTACACGCTTTACCGCGTCGGTGTTGGCGACGTCGCCTATTTTTTTTTCTTCTTCCCTAGTCGGTCGAGACACAGGGTAGTCTCGGGAGTATGCATTCGTACGAGAAGAGTGTTTTATTCATCGGGTGTGTGGACTCGTTCTCTCTCAACGTGTTCCCCAAAATGAGGCTTGTAGCCCTCGGTGATTACAAAGACATCCGACTTCGGCGATGGTCCTTGAAACAGCCGGACGTGCTCTCAGCAAACCCTGCATAGATATATGCAACGGTTTCGAAATATCTTCTC
Source organism: Ophion ventricosus (assembly GCA_963932345.1). Lineage (NCBI taxonomy): Eukaryota > Metazoa > Arthropoda > Insecta > Hymenoptera > Ichneumonidae > Ophion > Ophion ventricosus. Next base: position 23,302,743 of record OZ010718.1, on the reverse strand, counting down.
CCCGTAGATATATGTATGGATGTTTGCGTATGTGAATGCACCGCGTGATAGCTTTCTCGCGATGAAGGAAGCCAAGACTCGTCGCTTGCCAGGGTTGGACGGAATTGTAGAGAGGGTAAGAAGCGAGAGATGGTAGACAGGGTTGGAGGCAGAAAAAAAAACTCGTTAAATTAGGGAAGGCAGACGTGAATGGACGTCGGTAATTATGGCGTGCATTACTCATGACGGGGCGATAGCTCGTCTCCCGCGTTGGTTCGTTCACCGGCGCGGTTTACTCGGCGGGCTACTGCCTCGTCGTTGGCTTCCTGGTGAGCGCGGTGCTTGTGTCTACCTACTTCGCTTCAATCGCGTGTGCACTCATTGTACGTATATTCGTGTGGGCTTCTGGTGAGATTCACGGCCGAAGCTTTTAAAAGGCACGGCCTTTGTGTAGGTGAGCCCATTTATGTGTGTGTGTGTGGGTGGGTGCTACACAGCTGACGCTGGTCAAGTAAACCGAGAGTACGCAGGCTGGCCCGGGTTTCTCCTTTTCTTCCTCGCGATTCTTTTTGTCTCATTTCTTCATCTTTCAAGTCCTTTTCAACGTTTTATTTCTTCTTTCTTTTTTTTTCCAACGATTCATCACTCTGTTCTCGCGCTTGTCGAACGTTTAATGAAATGGCACAATCGCGTTTATGTCGGATATCGACGAGTGCCTTTATGGAAAAGTGACTTTCGTTGTGAGTGGAACATTTTTTTTAATTGATCTCCCGGTCGGGCATTGCCGAGGTGCTGTAGTCGCGAAAGGTTTGATGCAATTTTTGCGCCTTTTTGCGAAATAGTCATAAAAGAAAAAATTTTAATAGATATAAATATATATATATATGTACATATATTCCAACCCTATTTCGTTAATTTGTTTTCTTAAGGGCACCATCTTGGCGCTTGGAAAAATAGGTATAAAAATAAAATAAACTTTTGACGCGACTATTAAATATATAAAATAATTTTAATTTTCCACAAATACAATATAGTTTTATGAACAAAAAAAATGAATATTTTTTTTTCCATTTACGGCGATCTACTCAACCGATTTTGATAAAATTTATCGCACATATTCTTTATAATATTATCTAGGATGTAGAATAAGATTTTTCTCATATTCGATGTCGCATTCATATTTATGAATTTTTTAAACTACAAATTTTGGTAAAAGACAAAGTTTTTTTTTCAAAATGCTACCTACAAATATTCAAAAAAATGTTTTCCCCATGCTACACTTTCGCTATTACCTTTCTTTACTGCATTTTTTTTACAGACGATGCCTGACAGAAAAAAAAATCCGCCATTGACGAGGATTTTTTTTATTCGTATTTTTGTTTGCTCGTAAAATTATAATGTATTTGTGGAAAATAAAAATTATTTTATATATTCAATAGTCGCGTCAAATTTTTATTATTACTTTTATACCTATTTTTCCGAGCGCCTAGGTGGTGTAACGCCTTAACGAAATCTTTTCACTTTGGATATTTAATTTTTAACCCCTTTAGTTCTCGAATAGCAGTGAATTTTTCAGAAACTCCAGTTCTTTACAAACGGACGAATAACCTCGCGGCAAAAAATCAGAACAGTTATTATTTCGCGTCAAAACGAATGTAAATCTCGGTGCTTTCTACCTCTGAAAGAATTAAATTCCCATCGTCATTCCGCCCAGCATGATACGCGTATTGGTATAGGTAAATCGCAAAAAAATTCAACCGCATGTTCAAGCCCATCTAGCGCGTAGAAAAAAAAAGGTGCCGAGAATATAAGGAAGAAAAAGCCTAATAGACTTCGTCCTTTTTTCCATTTGTCAAATCCTACCTCGAAAATTCCTCATCATTTTTCCTCTTTTTTAAATTCTACTACTTTCGTCATTATTACTTTTCAATTTTTTTTTTACAAACAAACAATTCGAATGACAATTCTTAAAAATCATCCGAGTGATTTTCGCAGCCAAAGGCGGCTAAAAAAAAATTGGGTATTAAAGAAAAATGAATTGCATTCCAACGAAGCAAATTTCACAACCGTTGGCCGGAGCGTACACGGAGCGGAGGGCAGAAAGCCCGTAGCTCGCAAATCGCGGCACAACAAGGGCACCGAAGAAGAGGCAAAAGCTGCTGCGCCGTTGTCCTGACAAATGAATGGCTTTATTAGGGTGAAACACACCGCGGGCAGGATTCTCATCGTTCCGCACTTTCCATTCGTCGTGTCCGGGCTATGGTGCGCACGGCAACGGATTGCTGCGTGTGTCCGAGACAAGCACGCGTCCATCTTCGCTCCCTTCGGGCACCAACAACCCTCCGAAACCCCGCGCCTCGCCGCGCACCCTCGGCGTCACACACAGAGGGTGTGTTGTTGTCCGGGAAGCGCGACAGCCTCGATATGTATACGACGAGCGGCGTTAAGTCGGAGCAGCCTCGTACACGCGTGGAAAACAACGCGGTCCTTTGTTCCTCCGAATGGTTCTTGATGTCCAAGTCGCCGTTTTTCGTACGTACGTGTGTGGATACCGGGTGTCCAGTTTCAAGCGTTACAAACTCAGAAAACTAAGTCTCAGACAAAGGAGAAGGCAAGATTCTTAGGTCGACCTTGGGTGTTACGTCCAAGGTCATGCAATTGGCCAAGCAACAACGCCGGTTTACGTTGTTTAAATGATAATAACGTCATTGTTTATCGATACTTTTCGACGAAAAAAACTCAAAGCTAGCAAGACTTTGTATCAATTGTGCGTAAAATCTCGACCTCGTCAACCCAATACTCTCGTCGGAAAAAAATATTGAAAATTAATTCCCTAGCCCTCATTTTCATCGTCACATCCAACGATGCCTGTTTCAACAAGGTGATTAATAAACGAGAGCCTGCATCGCAATACCACGTATAAGCTTTACCATCGGTCGGCAACGGGCGGACCGCGGAGGGTAGAAAACTGGACCGTCGAAAAATCTTTTAAAACTTTAATTAACTCATTACGTGTGCGATTCTAAAAGTGTCAAGTTAAATTATAACCGAGCTAAAGTTGTAAAAATAACAGTTCGGACGAAACAATCGACTTGCAAGAAGATGTTTCCTTGCAAATGTACAAACCTGCACCCACTGAAGAATTTTGGGTCAAACATGTTTCAGAACATGTATGCAAATTGGAAAAAACTGGCTCTTGACCTGGCAACTATGTTTGGCTCGACATACATATGTGAAGCATCTTTCTCAAAGATGAATTTTTTTGAAAAATAAAAATCGTTCAAGGTTAACGGACGCACATATCTTGAAGACACTCTTCGCATATGTTGTTCCTCGCGAGAACCAAACTATAAAAAACTGGCTCAAGATTGGAGGTGTAATTTCTCACAGTAAGAACCTACGTAAAGTATATTATTTTTAAGAAAATAAAATAGAAATAGAAACCAATCATATATGTCTTCATATGCCACATTCTTTTCAAAAACAGTAATAACCTGCTTGCTGTAGTTGATATTTGCAGTTTTTTTTTCTCTGGACCTCAGTAAAAAAAAATCAAAAGTATCCGGACCCCACTATAAAATACATGCCGACCGCTGAGCTGTACGAACAAAACGACAAGTGGCCCCGCGCATGCGCTAAAACACCCGATAATTCGTTAAAAAAGCAGTAATTTAACGTTATCAAAAGCGTATTAATTAATTGTCGAGCAGCGAGATTTGCAGCCCTCGTACTGACCGCGCGACAAATTTCACGTTCAATTTCGACACGATTCACGATTCCAATCATACAAATACAAACGTTCGCTTCGTTCTCGCCACTAATTTCACCGTTTAACGCGCCCAATTATGGCTCCGATTGTTCCATAGAGCAAATTTCGTCGTGTAATAAAAAAAACGTCGCGCACAGCTACTCGCATACCATGTAATATATCAATAAAATGGAGATATAGGCCTTTTTCCTTTTCTACTCGCGGTTGAATCGATCGACTATTTTAATGAGTCGAAAAAAAAAGAATCAACGGAATAAAAAGGCGAAGGCGAATAATAGAAAAATCGGGGTATGCATTCATGATTTTTCATACATACGTATCATACATATACAGGGTGTCCTGTAAATACCACATCGTACTCAAGGGAGTGCTAGATTGGATCAGAAACTAGAAGACATTCAAATTTTACCCTCAGGAAAAATCCCACCGTATTCGAGATTTTTCGACGTGCTTAAAATTTCGTAAAATCCCTTATCTTGCACGACATTTTAGCTGCGTTTGTGACAAATTTCCTTTTTTTTTGTGATCATTTTTGGTATCAAAGTAATCTTGAATAGTTGCTTCCTCCGTTGCAAATGATTTATAAAAATGTTCGAGTTTGTTTACAGTCTTTCACTCAATGAAAATAATGTCCCTGAAATGCTTTGATTTCCTTCATAAGATTTTTTTAAATCTGCAAATCAAAATGTTGTATAACAATCAAAATAAGGAAATAAAAATATAAAGAACTTTCGTTGCGCTGCAAGGATGCAAGCTTCAACACCATCGAGAAAGCAAAACTATTCAAGACTATTTTCATACCAAAAAGGATTACAAAAAAGTTCATTCCGCGAAAACGCAGCATAAAGATCATAAAAGTCAAGGAATTCTACGAAATACTGAACAAAAAAAAGTCCAGAACTCTCAAACCCGTTACGAGATCGGAAGTTTGCATCGTTGGAACGCAATGAAAATAAATACTTGTAAGTTTAGTTTTATTTCTTTCGGCAAAATGTGCTTATAAAAATCCTTTGATTATTCTTCGAGGCAATTATTCAAAGTTCTACAATATAAATATGTGAAACAAAGATTTGCCATAACAATAATGATAAGGAAATTAAAAATATAAGGAAGAACTTTCGTTGCATTCCAAGGATGCAAACTTTGACACCATAAACCGTTTTATTTCTTTCACTCAGGGCATATTTTGATATTCCAGTAGGTCATCATCCAATCTAACGCCACTTCAAGTATGAGATAGTATTTACGGGACACCCTGTAAATATATGGGCTCGCCCATTTATCTCGTATTCTTTCTATTCTTTATGGCAGCTTTTATTTTATTTTTTGCCTTCGTTTTGTTTGCTTCTTGCTTTCTTTTCAAGCTTATACCTTTCGCCGTATAGCACAGGAGTCCGCTCGGGCATTAAAGAATCAAACGTCCAATTAGGTTGGTCGCGAATTCGTTATATATATATATATATATATATATATATATATTCATGTATGTTGGAATAATGCAACCGCGCATTCGTTCCTGTCGTTTCACGAAGGGAGAGTATTATATGCAGGAGAGTAGGCGATACGAGGTAGAGAGAAAGAAAGGGTAGGGGGGGGGGGGGGGGGGGGTGGCAAGGCGCGGGCGACGAGAAAGAGGAAAAGGTGGTTTCGACTCGCCTGCACCGCGAAACTCTCGTTCTGTCTCTCGCGTACTTATTTACATACATTCATATTCATATCGGGGTTGTTTTTTCGTTGTTTCACTTTTTTTTTTCTTCTTTTCTTCTTTTACGAGGCACAACGGAACGAAACGAAAAGGGAAGAGGCGGAATACCGCGCGTGTACGCACGGCTTGAAAAACCTTTTCGCGATACTACGTCAGCCCTCCTCGGATCGACTCTTTCCGGGTGCCCTCCTCCTCGCTCATCTACCCACCCCTCGTGCGAGAGACTGCTCGCCCCATCCCTTTCGCCCGAGCGGAAATATTAATTTATTCAAGGCCGCGCCTTCCTCTTTGACGTGCGCGGGCGGGTGACCGCTCGGTAAAACACTATTTTTGCCCTCGCATCCTCGGCTCGTCATCGTCCTGCGGTGTCTTGGGGGGAGCCTAAAAGTCACGAAGGATAGCGAACGTCAAGGGACCGCGAAAGATATGTATGACGTTGCTGATATGTGTTTTTTTTTTTTTATACAGATACATTGCCACTTATTTCTTTTTTTTCTTTACTTCTTTTTTTATTATTATCTTCGGAAGAATGTATTATTATTTTACAATTTTTTTTCTCCACTTCCGGGGATGTTCCCTCTTGCACGTTCGAATGCAACAAAAATTAAGTTTTTCCCTTTTTACTTCCCTAATTTTTCATACGTTCGAGCTACGGAAAGCACTTGATCGTTTTAGGGCTGTTATTCAAATATTCACGATCGAAATCTGCCAGAAAAAACAGTCGAATTTAAGAATACCTGGAAGGCAACGAAAATTCTTTTCAATTTGTCTTGTATATTTTTATTTTTATGATTTGAGTGATTTTAGTGGCCTAAATTAGCCAAAAAAATTGGGCAATAAAAAAAATCCGTTGCATCGCATTCCCCAACGATGCAAGCTTCGACATCAGAATTTTCGTTGCATTTCAATGATGCAAACTTTGAAGAAGAACCGCGAGTCCTCGCGGATATATGCGCTTTGAAACTCGAACTGTTTTTCGCGCCGCAAGTATAACAAGAGGCGAAAGTCATGCAGCGACGAGTTCCGCAACTCATCATCATTACGACGAAACCACTATTAATACCGCGGTAATGAACGATTCAGATCTTTGACCGCTCGTTATTATACCGCAGTAATGAAGAGGCATTCTTCGTTGCATGCTCCAAACAGTAGTGCATATGTATATATAGACGTGTATACTTGTATGCACTCACAGATGCACTCATATATATATATATATACACAAACACATAGTACGTGAGCAACAATTGACCAAAGAAAGTTTAGAAGCCCGAACGGCTCCTTCATTTACCGCATCTCGATGTGTACACTCTACGTAAAATGCACTTACACACACATATATATATATATATATATATGCACGTTGAACCGCTCGTGAGGCACAAATGACCCGGGAGAGACTGTGTTCGCCCGGAGCAAGGCAATCATCGTGCATTGATTTCGACGTCGGGACTAATCGAGCGGCAATGCAAATGCATGCATTTTTAAGAGAGCTCGTAAATATTACGAGGCTCATGACGTCTTTTGGCCTCGTAGTGTGTACTTCCGTAAGGCTATATATATAAACTGGTGTAGCATAATGGTTGAAATTATTCTTTCATAATATAACATGAATGCCGAAATTTTGGAAAATTCGTGCAGCTTGTATATGACTGTGTACGATTAATATCATTTTTGAGCGATGCCTCATAACAATTTCCAAAAACGAAACAATTGTAATGAGATTGAAGTTTTTATCGTTGAAATGAAACGAAAATAAATCGTTCGGAATTTTGATTTATTTCTTTCGGAAAATTTTGCCTACATAGCTTAATAATTTTTTAGACACTTATTTCGAGTTATACAATATAAATATGCAAAAAAGATTTTGAATAATAATAATGATGATGTAATAAAAATATTTTTTAAAAAGTTTCGTTGCATTCCAATGTTGCAAACTTCAACGCCAACAATGGTAACGTTGAATTAAAACTGAATCGCTAATCAAACGTTTGCGAGTTAATCTACTGCTTATCGAACAACATGGCGAACGGAACGTTGCCTATTTGAGAAAGTTTTTTTTCGAAATTAATTGTCTCACGGTAACCGCAGTAATTTTTTTATCGAATATACAAATCAAAAGGACTGGGAGGCCCAGAGGCTCAGAGCATACTTTTCTGCGACAAAAACGGACATGATGAAATTGTAAGGGCTCCTATTGGCTATATATAAAAGCCTGGAGAAATGTGAACTCTAATGAATCGGGCACGATTCCTGTGTACGGAATAGCTTGTATGTGCACAGAGAGAGAGAGAGATAGAGATAGAGATAGAGATAGAGAGAGAGAGAGAGAAAGAGAGAGAGAGAGAAAGAGAGAGCTAGAGACACGTACGGAAGAAAGATTTCTCGGGTGTTCACGGCTGCGTATACAAGTTGTGCAAACGCAGCAAAGATTTATAGTCTTGTGCCACACGCAAAGATGCACACGTGGGGTAAATTCTATGTGTGTGTGCATCAAGGACAGCAGGGCGAGGTGTACACGTTTAGGGAGTGGAAGGGGCTGAGAAGTAGAGAATAAGAATAAGCGAGAGAGAGAGAGAGAGAGAGAGAGAGAGAGGTGGAGGAAAAAATAGAGAGGGCGGGTTCAGGGGAGGGAAAGACATCGCGGTTTTACTCCGTAACCGAACTCTCTTCCGGATCTTTGAACCGTGACCGAAGCAGCATTCGTCCTATAATCTTCTTCAAGCGTGTGCGCGAGACCGAGCCGGATAAAGAAGAACGTTTGTTGCACCGAGAGTGCACTTAGATCGGAAAGCACACGTTTGCGCTCCCATACACGGATATATATAAATATAAATATATATATATATATATATATATATATATATATATATATATGTACATAGAAAGTACACTCTGGTGTCTATGTACGAAGAGAAGCTGAATTACATCCCCGAGGGCAAATTTCACGCCGTGTAGGGACGAATGTAGAGCCGATCGCGAGATCGTCCAATGCATTATATAAACCTGCATCATCCTGACAAAGCGTAGTCCGATCTTTGAGAACGAAGGAATAGAGCAAGTATACACGTGACGCGTGTTAACCAATACGGAGCAACGGTAGTGAAATTACCACGTTGAGCAGCGTTGGCCGAGACCAATACTCGGATGGGTGACAGAGGAGCAGAGGAGATGGTTTTTTTTTATTTTTTTTAGCGAATTTCCAGTATGCTTATCGGCACAGGTTTTCCAGTTTCCCTGTGCCTTGCGGCGAATCCGATGTTACAATAGTGTATCGCGAATGACCGTGAACAATGATATGGTAATTTGCAAGGTTATTTATACAATATATATATATAGATATATTAGGTCAATAACACTTAATATTATTTCGGAATCATTTTTTGCGTAAAAATGATATAAAATAGGTAATTAAATATAAATATAAATAGGTTATATGTTTTAAAACTTTTATAAATTATATTATAATATAATTATATATTTTAAACTTTATATAAATATAAGTAGGTAAACTTTCGTCCGAAACTTTTTTCGGTTAAATTTTTAAGTAATGAAGATGACCAACAAATCTGCACGCACGAATTTATAATGAGTTTATTTGTTCATTTCGATATCTAAAATTGTTAAATGTTTTGTTACTCGAAAAAATAATTCCGAAATAAAAAATATAATTTCTCATTTGAAAAACTGAAGTTGACCTTGAAATGACCTTGAAAATTGCCAACAAATGAGATATATCCAACATGATAATTTTTGTTTGTCAAAACAATGAAACTTTTGTTTCGAACAATTTTTTCCTAAAACGCATCCCTCTCGAGATATCTAGTTGTGCAACAGCTGGAGTGGTACAGAGCCAATGCGGTATGTGCCGTTATCATTCAGGACGAGAGGCACATTCTTACCCGACAAAGAACTCATACAGCAATTATCAATGTTTCCGTTCCGTCGTGCTTCCGTTGGACGCACTCGGTTTACTGCACTTGGTGCATCCATGTGCGTCAACATATATATGCAACAAAGCCTTATACCCGAGACCGGGGATCAGCGAAGAAAGAAGAACAAAATCGGGGATTAGCCGTGTCCCCGAAAGATGTTTTGCGATTCTTCGAAGTTGCCGATTGACGACAGCCCTACCGCGGATAGCCGCGATGAGGGAAAGGGCGTTTTTCGCTCCATTCTTCGGCTTGACTGTCATAGGTAGCGAGACATCGGAAATGATTGGCGAAACGGAAGAATCTATTTGGGAGAGCGTCGAAAAACTTCATTTACCGTCAATCGTATATCTCCACGTATTTGCAACAATAAGCATTGATGGAGGCGAAGAGCTGTCCTTCTTGGTCCTTCAACATAGGCAACCGAGGGAACAAGCCGCTTTTTATTTTGCGTTGTAAACGCAGCGGTAAGCTTGATACAGGAGGTGTCGGATGAATGGATTGCTTTGACGAGTCATGACACAGGGAGAAGGCACGAGACGGAGGGGAAGCGAAAAAAAAAGGAAACCCGAAAATCCTGGCAGCTGGCTTTGGAGACGGAGGATGGAAAAGTGGTGGACGCGCTTCAACGCTTATAGCTTGTGGGAGGGCGGTGCCTGAAATCTTGAGGTACGAAGTAAACGAGAGAGAGAGAGAGAAAGAGAAAGAGAGAGGGGGGAAGGGAGGGACGGAGGGAGGGAGAGAGAGAGAGAGAGAGAGAGAGAGAGAGAGAGAGAGAAATTCATTCTCCCGCAACTATCCCATCGTCTGGTTGGCAATAATGAGACTGTTACGCATCTGCGGGCGGTTTCGGGCTCAACAATAATTCAGGATACACGTATCTCAGGTAGAACGGACACCTGCGCGTTGCACCAACAGGGCTAAGCCACGAGTATACATTCGCACAGGGGTGGACGAAATAATACACGGAGACATGCGTCGTGAGGGTAAATTTGCACAGTTGCCATCAAAACGTCATTAATAACGTGTATGGTTTACCATTGAGCCATGAAGCGCTGCACAGTAGCTAGTCCATACGGCCTTCCACTTTGAAAGTGTTTAAAGGGCGAAAACCCTTTAGATTCCCGAAAATGAGACATTTTTCATGAATTTTTTTTAAAGGTGATAAAATAATCGCATAATTTTAAAATGTTGACATTATCTTATTACAACTTTCAAGTGTCGCATTTGTTTTTTAACCAAAATGGCGCCATTATAAGGCGTATTTTGCGAGATATCGAAAAGTGCTGTATTTGTCTGATTTTTTTCTATTGATCTGAAACAGAAATCGAAAATATTTTTTCGATTATTGACACGTGTAGGGGAAGGATATACCTATAAAAATATTTTTTTAAAGTATAAAATTAAAAATTAAGTAGACTTTTCAATTAAATTTTCATATTTTTGAATATTTTCTTGACAATTTTTACGTCAAAAAAGGAATTTATTTACGCGATAACTTTAAAATTTAGGTACATCCTTACGATAAGGTTATAGTGAGAAACCTCCCAAATTTCAGCTAGATTGATCAATAACTTTTGGAGCTATAACACGAACAGTTTTTGAAATTGCAGTTCCGAGATAATCGCGTTTAAAGTTTTCCTAGTTCACAGCATACGGTCTCGACACGCTCTCGACTATGTGCTATAACTTCGTAAATGTTTTATATTTCCTTTTTGCGATTTTCCAGTATACTCTCAATATATTATGCTTTCGAAAAATGTAAAAAAAAATCGATTTTTTGAATATTGTAAAGGGTTTTCCCCCCTTAAAGTAGTAGTCTCGCCAAGGCGTTTTTCTATAGATTTTATATTTTTTTATTTTGAGGACCCATTCAGGACACAATTAAGTGATTACCTGTAAAATTTCAAAAAGATTCACCGTTTTGTATTCGAGATATTGGCAATCGAAGATTGGACGGTTTTACACATGTTCTTATGGGGAGCAGTGGAAAATTTCACATTTCACGCAATAACTTTGAAACTTTTCTACAGATTTTTCAAAGTTTATTGTCAATTACAGAAGAACATTAAAAGGGTGTAAAAATGACGCACTTGTTTTTGCAAGACCAGCATTGACGTTATCAAGTCAGTGATCAAAGAATCAGCCTGGTAGGACCGGCAAGCACATACTTATATCATTTGTGGATTTAATGTTACGAAGGAAAAATGGCGATTTTTCTGAACGCAGCTATTTTATAAGCTGCTCGAGGGCTCTCTCGCATCTCGAAGGGAAAATAAAACTGAAATGACGGATGGCCATAAATCGAGATGGAGCGTCGAATAAATCGCGATGCCATTTGGCAACGTGAGACATTGGATTAAGGCGAGTGGTCTTTTATGGCAAGAAACTACGAGCGTAGAGCGTGGAAAAGAAGGGAGAGAGGAAGAGAGAAAGAGAGAGGCAAATGCACCCCCATCGCGAGAGAAGTTACATCAAATGAGAGAAAAGTTCGTTGGATCGAGTCACCACAATCGCGACCGAGCATCAGCATTCTGGACTCTCAGGCTCTCTTATATACTTTATTTGTATATGTAATACATATGTATATATATATATATTACGTAAGAAATATTGGTATTCGTAGGGCTGTGTCGCGACCCCCGATGCCCGTGGTGGCGACCATCAAGCCGAGCAGGCACATGCCCCTCGTCGATTCCTTATACAAGTCTCAAGATTGCCTTCATCTTTCGTGGTTGCGTCTGCGAGGGAGGTGGAGTATGGGGGGAAAGCTCGCGCGTGAGGTCCCAGAGAATTGCCGGGGTGGGTCGTCGTCGTCGTCGTCGTCGTCGGAGTTCACAATGCTAAAGTGCAGTAATACGATCGCTTCTCGGCTTTAGATTAATAGTTTCCTCCGAGTTCGTGGGGTTGGGTTTTGGGGTGGCGGAGTTTTCGATGTGCGGTGCGTGGGAGGGCGGCGTACCCGATCACCGGGGCTTGTCGCGTACTCGTGACTGCAAGAAATCGAGATGAGAGAGAGAGAGAGAGAGATGCTGCAAGGGTGGAGAGCAAAGGATGGAAGAATCGAGGAAGGAAGAAGAAGAACGAATGCCTATGGGGGAACCCCCTGGTGCGGAGGGTGGTTGCGGAGGGTGAATTTCGCGTTAAGAGAAGGTGCGAATAATTTTCCCGTGCCTGGGCGTCAAGGAATGATGCTGGGCTCATTGGATGGAAGACGACGTTGAAGGAGGACAGGAGAGGAGGAAGGGAAGCTGGGGGAACGAGCAAAGACGACGGAGGGTGCCGTAGCTTTTGGGGTGGTTCTCTCTGTGTGTACGTGCATCAGCGTAAGATGGGAGCTCGAGGGTTGCCCAAAAATGCGAGGGTGCGAGCGCCATATCGAACGATCGTCGTCACTGAGTTCTCGCGCCACGAAGACGTTTGTTCTTATCCTTAGGCTTTATAGATGCGAGCTTTCGGACCATGATATTTGCAGTGGCTCTCATGTGCACCTTTAAGGCGAAGGAAACTTCGCCCTGGGTCGCCGGGGCTTCCATTTGCCAGAGCACTTTCAAGCGACGAGATATATCTAGTTAGGATTTTCTTTATTTGGTGGATCATTGTGAAGCAATCGTGAAGAATGGCGATCATTGCTTCACAGGATAGAACGAACAGGAACGGAACCGGAAGTAGGGTAGATTCGCTTTGATCGCACCTTAAGGAATTAGACTACCTTTGCGCTCAGAAAAATAGGTATAAAAATTATTCATAAATTTGAGGCGATTGTTAAGGCCTTAGGCCACTCTAGGCTTTTCTAAAAATCGATTTTTTTTTGTTCAATATGTACCTCAGTACCTATAAAATTATATTCCAAACGATTATGGGTGTGAAAAATCTCTAAGTACTCGATTTTCGAATTCTAGCGCAACCCCCATTGATTCACGTCGTGACTTTTTACTAACTTTAAACGCGTTTATCTCAAAACTACATTTTTCAAGTAGGCCGGACTCATAACTCAAACAAATTTCAACCGATTCACTTGAAATTTTAACTGTATATTTAGAATTTCATTTTCTGAGGCACTACGTAGAATTTTTTTTTATTATATTGCATAGATCCTTTTTTATCAACAATTTTCTGACGATGTTCTCATGGCATTTTATACTTTTTGTTTTAGAAATGCGCCATTTCGACAAAAAACAATATATCAAAAAAATACTACGTACTTCTATAGCTATTCTTATATATAATCGAAAAAACTTTAGTGTCTCATCATAACTGAAAAATGATAGGAGCTGTTGGTCTGGCCGTTGATTTTCCAGAAATAAAGGCGTCATCGGAAAAATGCTGCACAGTCGCCATTTTGACATGTATCGCTGTGAAAAAATAATTTTGTATAGTCAATTACGTGTATGATAAAACCCCTATTTTGTAATTCCGATTTATTTTATGGTTTCGCTGAAAAAAATCACAAAATATGTCCTTTTTTGGCCTCTAGAGTGGCCTAAGGCCTTAACTATATACAATCATTTTTATTTTTCACGGATACATTATAATTTAATGGACATAAGGGAAAAAAATTAAAAAATGGCGGAGTTGTCTAGTAGGCGGATAAGTTGTCTAGTAGGAATCTCCTTTCAAACTGCTGAACAGAATATCTCGAGATCTACTTAACCGACTTCGATAAAATTATTTATATCACATATGCCGCCGGATGCGGCGTTGATTTTTTATGAATTTAAAAAATTTAATATTTTTTTTCAACCAATTGTCATTTCTGCAAAAAAAATTATTTTTATTTTTTCCCGATAATACACTTTAGCTATTACCTTTCTTTACAAGAAACATTTTTTTCCGGACGATTCTTGATAGAAAAAAAAATTGCACCATTGACAAGACTTTTCAAAAGAGGGTCTTACTAGACGTCTTATATCTCCACTACTATTTTATTGTATTTATTTGATTTTTTTGTTCATAAAATTGTAACCTATTTGTGAAAAATCAAATCAGTTCCCTATGTGTTGTCTTGTTTTCTTGTTACCAAGAAAAATAAATACTTAACATACAACACCAAATGCTGTTCTTTACAATCGATCGTGTCTCGAATAACAACTAAAGTCTTCAGGCCACATTGCAAATCCTCATACATCAGCAAGAAAAGCGCCCGAGTTGAAAAAAAAATAAGCCGTAAGTATTGAAAAGTTAATAGAAGAGGAGAGGCGCGCGCGCGCGCGGCTTTGTACGATGTAATTAGTCGGGATTCTCTTGCGATCAAAACAAAGAAGAGGGAGACAGAAATAAAAATCCTAATCGGATCAATTCCCTCCGTTTCTCCGCCACAATGGAGACAGAGAAGAGGAAGAGAGAGAGTGTGAGAGAGAGAGAGAGAGAGAGAGAGAGAGAGAGAGAGAGAGAGGGACGAAAAGTGAACGAAAGATAGAGAGGGGCAAACCAGTGTCACGGTCTTCCCTCACAAATTGCCGTCCGGTGCAGTTTACCAGGAAGACGCGGCCTTTTGCGAGGAGCCAACGTAAGAGCGTAGAATCGAGAGAACGAGTCTTATATATCGGCGGGAGAGGAACGAAGCGCGAGGATTTTTTCTGTCCCTTGGTGTGCGCCACCCACGAAAGACCACGACGACATCGGTCGTTCAGGAAGATCCGGCGAAGGGGCGGGGGGCGGTGGCATGAGTATTGGAGGCTGCGAACCAAGAGGGACGCGGAAACTTGTGCGACCG
Organism: Ophion ventricosus; assembly: GCA_963932345.1. Classification (NCBI taxonomy): domain Eukaryota; kingdom Metazoa; phylum Arthropoda; class Insecta; order Hymenoptera; family Ichneumonidae; genus Ophion; species Ophion ventricosus. Next base: position 23,287,642 of record OZ010718.1, on the reverse strand, counting down.
CGGATAGAGGGAGAGAAATGAGTCTCTATATTCCCGCTTTTATCATGGATCTTTCATCTCGTTCCAGGTCAGAGGACATCCGCGGCAATGCTCTTGCAGCCGCGGAGTGGAAGCGAAAAGCGGTGGTGAACGGTGTGCTCGAGGCACGGGAGTGCTTGTGGGAGAAGAAGAAGAAGGAGAAGATGAGGATAAAGAAGAGCCGAGGAAAGAACTCTGCCGCGAGGTCGGCCTATTCCTAATGCGGAGCAAACACAACTGGAAATCGAATCGGATGAACCGATCTCCGGGTTTGTGGCCGTTGTATTATCTCGCTCTCTCTCTCTCTCTCTCTCTCTCTCTCTCTCTCTCTCTCTTTCTCCTACGGTTTCCGAAGGTTGGCCGCGACTCGCGGAGCACGGTAGGCTGAGCTTCGTGCTGAGCCAAGTGCGCTGTACATATATATATATATATATATACCGTGTTACTTCCTCAGGACAAATCAATCCGCTCCCGTGATCCGTCCAATCTGGAGAATGTCCCCGCGGGGTGGAAAAGTCGCGCCAATCTACGAATCCGATCTACTCGCCGAGAGAACCAATTTCTTTGTGTGTGCGCGCGCGCGCGCTCGTTTGTGGCTTGGTGTATTCGTCTGTCGAACGAGAAGGTATGGAGGGAGGGATGATCGCGATGTTAAGAGTTTTACAGCTGAGGACGTATTGGAAGCGAGACAGGAAGACGCCAATGGTGCTTCTTCTCCACTCTGTTTAAGACTCCAGTGTGCGTACACACACATACACGTATAGTCATGCCCATCGCAGTTTCTTGGCTATTTTCTAGATCAAAGTCCGCGACTTTTCCACCCTTTTACAATTTACACAAGCTCTTATTCGCCCGGACGGAATCACTTGTAGGAACGCGCACGCAGTAGAAGGTATTAAATTAGTACTCGCGTGTACACAAGAGATCGTCAATGTATTCAGGTAAATGATTTTAATCCACTTAGCGTTTTACTTATCCGTAACGGAATACTAACAGAGAGAAAAAAGTGGTATTTATAACAAACGCCCATGGTGAAAGAGGAGATTGTAAAATTACGTATAGTTTATCGACACCGCAATCATAATGTGGTTGACACAATTATAAGCGAAAAGTATGTCTAATCGTGCGGTTTGGGTGGCTCGTTTGATCATCTTTTATCCCCAAAATAATTATGAACTATTGTAAAAAGCTTGACTATATAGACGACTTTAAAGTTTGCAGCGTTGGAATGCAGCGATTTTTTATGTTTATTTTTTTTCATTTGTTTTGCAAATTGACGTCGTAAATCTCTAATACGAACACGTAAAAATGTTTGAATGAGTAATTTTCACAGGCTCCATCAACCAAATAAAGTTTGTACAATTAAAGCAGAAGTCTCGCCACAGTCAGGTTAAAAAGTTTATTCTCCGCTCAATCGATGAAAGCTTTGAAATATACTTATAATGTAGGTTGTACATCTTATCGTGATGTAAAACCTTATAAGGTAATGATGAAAACACCTAATATAATGTTTACCTAACCCTCACTTTTGTATCAGACTATCCATTCCGCCTACTAATACGTAGATACTCTGCGTATACGGATATGCATACACTACTGTAATCTAGTTCTAGTCTGTTCCAGTCGCTTCTTGGCGCTAGCGTCGCTAGACATTGCTTTATTTAAATCGCTGTAACTCTGAAACTAGACGGTCAAAATTCATGATTTTCACTACCCACTTCATATGTTCCTCTGTAATTGAGAATTAAAAAAAACCTGTAGAGAAGTTTCGAAGTTATTGCGCGAAATGTGAAATTTTCCACTCCTCCCCATAAGAACACGTGTAAAACCGTGCAATCTTTGATTGGCAATATCTTGAATACACAACGGTGAATTCTTTTTTGAAATTTTGCATTTAATCACTTAATAGTTTCCTGAATGGGTCCTCAAAAAAAAAAAAATCTATAGAAAAACACCTTGGCGAGACGACTACCTTCAAAAAATGAATTTCCGTTGCGTTCCAACGATGCAAACTTCAACGTCATCACGATATAGATATAATTCATTCAGTGCTATCACAAAATCGGCGCACTAATGTTGGATAGGTTAGGTTTTGTTCAGGTAAAACTTCTACCGTTCTATTTAAGTTTCTACAATTCAAATGCTCAACATTAACGTTCGTCAAGTATAATTCGCTAATAGACCTTATGAAAAAAGACTATTCGATAAAAAGCATGGTTATGTTTACTCATATCAACTTAAACATTAAAATATGGTTAAAAACACCACACATTTTTCTCAGCGCTGGTTATTATCTGTAATGGAATCCTGGATTACGTGGAAGAACATCCTCCGTCGAACCCAAACTAACCCAAACAAAACTCGCTGTACTTTGGTGATTCTTTAGTACCGGATTGTCCTTTAATTTTTTTTCCTTCTTCAAAATAAATTGTACTGTGTATCCTTCGATGAAAAACAAAAGGAAACAAAATACGGCTCAGTCGTTGCGCGGAAAAGAATCGTTTCTTTTTTCGCGCGAGGGAGTAAAAACGACGAGAATAGGCGAGACTAGCCGTAATAATTTGAGAAACCCTGTGGATGCGGTAACATCATGCTGCTCCCCAGAGAATCGTATACCAAGAGATCTTTACTCTCCTGTGTGCTCCTTTAGGGGCCGAAGGGCGAGTCGATGCTTGCCGTGCATGCCGTCAAGGCTCACCAATCTTTTCGTCTCTCTCCTAAGCGCGTATACGCGTCGTCGTATCGCCGTAGTTTTTCGGGCAGGGAGGAAAAGTTGCGCGCCTTTTGCGCCTACAGCATCGACCTTCTTCCGTTTCAACCCCCCCCTCGCCCCGCCGACGTCGCCCATCGACTACTTCCTCCCTCGGCACGCAAACGTTTTCCCTTCGACTCGAATGAACGGTGGTTCGTTGGCGCGCGCGTGTGTGTGTATATATATATATATATATGATATCAAGCAAAAAGAACACGTTTTACGCACGCACGAAGGAGCGCAAAGCGAACGCACGCGGAAAAACGATATGGTAGACGCGATCAGAGCGCAAGTGCGTGCGCTCTCCCTCTCTCTCTCTCTCGCTTTCTCTCTCTCTCTCTCTCTCACTCTCTCTCTCGCTGTCTATATATAAATATCCATACACATTGTATATGATATATATGGATATGTCACATGGGATATTGGATCCGTGTCTCGAGATATATAATATACGATATCTACGCGGGAGGGTCCAAACACTTAAATAAATGCTTCGTATAATATTGGTATATCCATTGCTATGGAGACAACGCCGAGCTAATATTAAAAAAATACTTCATCGTGTATATATATATATATATATATACAGGTCGACAGTAAGGTGGCCATCTGTTTTTTGGAGGTTTTTATGCGGAGATTTTGCGATCGATAAAAATATATTTAATAGTTTTTCATATCCTCTTCAAATAAAAAAAAGTAGCGTATTTTTTGTGATAAATAGTATTTGCCAAAAAACGATTGAGCATTCTGGAAAAAACATCAAAATTCCATTTTGACTTCAGCAGAACGAAGGTAATTGAATTCCGAATACGAAACACTGCTAAAAACTTTTTTTTTTGTAATTAAAATCCATTTGTCCACTTTGAAATGCATCTTTGATTATTTTTTTCTCGATGAAGCGTGCGGGGATTTTTCGGTCGAGAAAAATATGATAATAGTTTTTCAAGTCCGTCCCGAAAAAAAATGATAGCGTATATTTGCAATTAGTGGTAAAGAAGAAATTGAGCATTCTGAGAAAAAAATTAAAATTCCATTTTGACTTCAGCAGAATCAAGATAAGTAAATTCCGAATACGAAACAGTTCTGAAAACTTTTTCTTTCATGGAACTAAAAGCCATTCGTCCACATTGAAAGGCATCTTTCAGCATTATTTTCACGATGACGGGATGCACAGAAAAATAAGTAGTTCAGAAGTGTGTCGTATTCGGAATTTAATTACCTTCATTCTACTGTACTCAAAACGATTTTTTTTGCAGTATGCTTAATTTTTTCTAGCGAATACAACTAATCACGAAAATACGTATCATTTTGTTACGAAGAGGACTTGGAAAACCGATTTATCGTATTTTCCTCAGTCGGAAAGTCTCCACGTAAGGCCTTTAAAAAGTGCATGGCCAATTTATAATTGTCACCCTGTATATACTTTATTAGAATAGATATGTATATATAAATATATATAAACTCCAGCGCAGAATACATACCCGCGTATGGATTTCGTCAAATATAATAAAAAGAAAGAGGGAGAAGAAAAGAAAGCGCGGGAGGCTTTAGGCGAAGACAGCGGGGAAAAACGGGATGGCGAAGTGTTCGCGAGCTTAAACCAGGTCGACTACACACACACACATACACATACACATTTTAGGCTCGAGGGTGGTGACGGTGGAGACACCCGAGAAATTAGATATAAGAGCGCAGAGGGAGGCGAAGATCGCTATGCATCCTCTATATATATATATATATATGTTTGTACGTATGTGTGGGAGTGTACCCTATACTATCATAATGTCAGGGATAGCGACTCGGTCTCCCGGTGAATTGCGGGTGTGCAGTGACCCTCAAAACTAAATTCTTGCCGCCCGCCCGCCCGCGGGCGCTTTTCGCTCGTCGAGAGGGAAAACGTAGCGACCGATCTGCAATGCGCGGGTAGAAAGGAAAAAAAAACTCTCCACGAAAGTAGAGAGAAAGAGAGAGAAAGGGAGAAAGTTGACGCGAGGAGCAAACGCGCGAGTGGAAGAAAGACGAAAGAAGGGCACGCGGTAGGGAGTCAAGGGCCCGAAGGTAAAATGTCTCATCTCCAGCAACCGACAACCATCCTTCCTTCCCTCAGCCTCTCTCTTCGCCAATGGACATCCTCGCTTGAGCACCACCACAGGAGCGTTGCGCCGCACCGACGCGCGGTAGAAGCCGGGGTCGTGGCGAGGAGGAAAAAGGAAGGAAGGGAACCGCGACTTCATTCTATTTGATATTTGATTAAAGTTAACTTTGATTTATCCGACGAGGGAAGAGAGGCATGCCAGTGGCGGGAGATGTTTACGCGAAGAATATCCACATATATATATATACACGGCTGTTTTGAGGACGTTTGTCAAATTAAAAAAAAATCGTTTCGAATGTCTTCAATAAATATACACATTGCGTAGAACTCTCAATTGTAATATTTACGACAAGCTTTTTAATTCATCGAGCCTCAGTGTCATCGAAATCACCTTCAGATGGATCTGAGTCTATTTATGGACAGGTCATTTCAAAGATTGTCCTGACCCCAAAATCAGTATTTAAAAAAAAATGTAATGGAGCGTCCTCAAGACAGCCGAATGGGCTGATGGCAAACGTTTCGTAGATATAACAGGTTCCCAATGATTTTAGTCAATGTGTATATGTATGGCGAGGAACCACACCATCATTACCATGTATCGAGTCATTACTTACGGCCACCCCCGCAATAAAAAAAAGGTTCTCGTTTTCTACCACCTCAAAGAGAGAGAGAGAGGGAGAGGGTTAGAGGAAAAGAGTGGGACTGGGAAATAGAGATGGAAGCGATATACAGGGCGTAAAGTTTCCTGATTACCAAAGTTTTCCGATTCGACCAACGACCAGAAATTCGATCAGGCACTCCAGCGAAAGAGCTCAGAGCAAGGGAGTAGGAAGAGAATGAGAGACATAGAGTTCACTTCTACTTCTAAGCTTTCGATGCTCCAACGCACTGAGAAAGCAAAAGCTCCAAGAAACTCTCTACCGCACATGCATTCTCGTTCTCACTCGCGGAATGGAAACATATACCGAGGGGTCGTCGTAGGGATGTTTCATCAGAGATTAGTCAGTCGGTGTCGGTGTGTGTGTGTGTGTGTATGTGTGTGTGGGTGTACATGCGGTAAGATGAACAGAGGAGTGAGGCACAAGTGCACACATAGCTACGATATGCCAGTGGGAACTTCCGGTATTTCGGGTCCGAGAGAAACATTTTTCGCGGTTCAGCTCAAATTTTACGGAGATTGTGGGAGATAATGGAGAACGAAAAAGAGAGAGAGAGAGAGGCTGAGAGGGAGAGGGAGAGGGGAAGAGAGAGGGAGAGAGAGAGGGAGAGACCGGACTAAAACTTCCGCAAAGACGAATCGAGCAATTATTTTCCCCGTCATTTGCTCTCGATGAGAGATGGGTGAGCCCCAGGAATTCCACACTGTGTATATATATATACATATATATATATATATATATATATATATATATATATATATATATATATATATATATATCATATAAAGTCCCTATCACCAGGGAAGAAGTCCAAGCTCTTATGGACCGAGTGGAGAAGCTTGATACTTTTGGTATTGGGGAAACTACAACGAAAAGCTCATCTCGCACGAGCGCCAAGAAATATGGGGCTCAAGAACGGCAACGGCCAAGAGGGAGGGGGAGGGCCTAGCGAGATGCGAGCAGGGCGCAAGGCCGAAAAGTGGTCCCGTGAATTCCACCGTCAGATTTAAAGGATACCCTCCCGTTCTACACCGTAAAAAGGTAGACCACCACTACGCGAACGCGCGGCTAGCATCCGGGGGGGCGAGAAAAGATTTACGCCGGTCCGAAGGCCAATTGCGCCAACATCTCTTCCCATCCCTTCCCATCTCTCTCGCTCTCTCTGTTACTCCTTCTCACCCTCATTTTTTAGCCCTGTGCTCGCTCCGCTAAGATCGAGCTCGCGAGTATTTACGATACAAGTGTGCAACCGCTCTCGGCAGAGAGTGAGTGAGAGAGAGAGAGAGAGAGAGAGAGAGAGAGAGAGAGAGAGAGAGAGAGAGAGAGAGAGAGAGACAGACGATGTTCAACCGGCCTGGCAATTGTCAGACAAGTCCTACAAATTTTTGCCGGGAGCAACGAAAGAGTAACAGTCAAACCCGCAAAGAGAGTATATATTTATATAGATATGTATATATAAATGGGTAAATAAAATTTAGAACCCGTTATTCTATATAATGTTGATTATCAGTACACTCGCCAGTTTTGAGGACCGTTCATAAATTTTTATTTAAGGCAGCAGTCTCATCACAGTCACGTTGAAAAGTTTCCGCTCAATGGATGAAAGCTTCGAAATATTGCGAAGTATCGTTATAATGTAGGTTGTACATCTTATCGGGATGTAAAAACTTATAAAGTAATGATGAAAACGCCTAATATAATGTTTACCTAACCCTCACTTTTTTATCAGACTGTCCATTCCGGCTACCAATACGTGGATATTCTGCGTATACGGACATGCACACACTAATGTTATCTATTTCTAGTCTGCTCCAGTCGCTTCGGGGCGCTAGCGTAGCTAGATATTGCTTAATTTGAATCGCTATATCTCTGAAACTAGACGGTCAAAATTCATGATTATTTTACTCATTTCGTCATGTTCCTCTGTAATTGAGAATTTAAAAAATAAAATCTGTAGAAAAGTTTCGAAGTTATTGCGTGAAATGTGAAATTTTCCAATCCTCCTCACAAGCACACGTGTAAAACCGTGCAATCTTTGATTGCCAATATCTCGAATGCACAACGGTGAATCCTTTTGAAATTTAGCAGGTAATCAGTTAATAGTAAAAAAAGATCTATAGAAAAAGGCCCTGGCGAGACTACTACCTTAACGAGTCGTTCATTTTAGAGACAGAACGGTTCTTGAAATAATACTTAAATAAAAATATACTTACATTTGTCTAAAGGTGATTTTAAAGACATTAGGGTTTGCGTACTATTGAGCATGGGGACAATGGCCGTCTATGAGGATGGTCATGGAGGTAGAATGCCTTTAAAATCACCTTTTTCCATGTATATGTTTATATGAGTGTGCGTTCGTGTGTTGAAAAGAAACCATACATACGAAGGAAAGCGATGAATCATAAAACGAGGCGTAATTAATTAGGTGGAATTGCATTAGCATCGGTTGCACGCGAGACTCTGTGGAGACTCGTAAAAACGTCGCGTATATTCTCGCTAGAGAAATTCTCTTTTGTTCGTACACGTGTGCACACAATAACGGTTGGTGTGTGCACCAGTGTGTCCATGTGCAGGTTAAATGCACGCCACGCATTGTCGACAGTTCATTCCTTTCTTTCTTGGACGAAAAACAAATTTAGCATTCTATTATAATTTGTGCATCACTACAGTTTTTTTTACCGGACAACTTTCGCATGATTAATCGTAGAAATGTTTTGTTGTATTCTCACACATTGAACAAGCGGAACGTATTTAAATTTTCAAACAAGGTAAAAATATAGTGTACGTGTACATTGGGTAAATTTTATCTTTTTTTAACGATTGTTTTGTCAATTTTATTGAATTGATTGGTTTTATTAATTGATTCTTTTATTGTTTGATTTTTTCTTAATACAATAAAGAATAACAAAACAACCAGACAATAATAATAAAATAATCAAGTTGATTGATTGTTCTATCACATTTATTAAATTGATCGATTTCGTTCTATGGCAAATTTAATTTTATTGATTCTTATGTCAGTTTTGTTCGATTCACTCATTTTTCGGATCTCCGAAAGGATTTGTGCTGACAGAATTTTTTCCGTAATTGTTCGAGATTGGTTTCCTTTTTTTTTTTTGATGTCTTTCTAGATTGAGATAGCGCCTAAAAAATGAAGTTGACTTTTGTATGGAATAAATCTTTCCACGGACTCGTATAAACAAATTCCCCGTGCAAGCAGGACGATTATTTATCGATCTTTTTTTCATCTGGTATGTGTGCGTGTATGTGTGTGTTATTTCAAGTCTTCCCTGCAGTAGTTTTTTTCCGGAATGACGGAAGAGCACCCACTTGGAGAAGATAGAGAGACGTACAAAGCGTAAAAGAGGGTAAACGCGAATCAAGCATATGCAAATCCGACTCCGAAAGAGATGGAGGACGAGAGAGAGAGAGAGAGAGAGAGAGAGAGAGAGAGAGAGAGAGAGAGAGAGAGAGAGAGAGAGAGAGAGAGCGAGCGAGAGAGAGAGAGAGAGAGAGAGAGAGAGAGAGAGAGGGAGGGAAAAGAGAATGATGGGAGGAGGAACCAGGTAGGAAGGGTTGAAGATGGCATACCGATAAAGTGGAGCTCGCAAGGGCGCGCGGAGAGAAATAAATTTTCCCACGTAAATTCGGTATCCGTCGTCCTAAATTCTTCTAGCTCCGTGCTCGTACTTCGCAAACGCTCTTGCCGCTCAAAAATTGATATTTCAAAAATATCAATTTTTTATTCCACAATTTTTCTAGCCTAGGTTCTTAACGTCAATCTGCAATAAATATTTTGTAAAAATTTCCAAAATGACCGAGTTATGAACGATTTTTGTAAAACTACATTTTTTTTGCATGAGAAAAGATCGCCCACTGCGCTACAGCGAAGTCGTAAATCATATCTCAGAATCTATTCGGCCGCTTCACTTAAAATTCCGACCGGCGATAGTTTATAACATTTCCTATATCACGACCAGACGATTTATTGCTATATGTATTCATTTGTTAATAACGATTGATTTGAATTGTTTCGTTTTTTTGTTAAAAACCGAGCGTTTTTGTTTCTACAGCTTGCCATTTTCTAAATTTACAAAATAAAAAAAAAACTATCCGATCATACGACGGTTTATTATGATACTAAAAGTACATGTTTTTTTTTTTCGTACTTTCGTTCAGATGGGTGACTACTTCAGTGCGGTCTCCCATCCAAGTAATTCCCAATAATAAACATAAACTTGAATCACTTCAGGTCCGTACTCGAAAGAAAAACAAAATCGCGTACATTACCCCCAGTTTCAACATCGCCTCGCCAGCTTCATCGTATGCTAATGTGTGGCTTTGTCTTCCGATTCTTACCTGAAACACGAATGAAAGAACAAAAAAACCAAATTAGACAAATATTTTCGTTATTGCGCCTCGTGATGAATTTTCGATAGTGAATAAACGCGTAATAAAAAATTGCGCGCGTTACATCGTATTTTGTGATTACTTACAAACGTGAAATTGCAATCGTACCCCGGGGCATAAAGGGTCTCGGGGCATAAAGTATCGACGATCCATCGATGCAATATTTCAATTCACTTCTCCTACCGTCGTCTATTCATGATGTGTCCCTATTCATAGTACGCGTACACACATATAAACACATACATACGCACACACACACACACACACACACACATATATATATATAATACACGTAGTTGAAATGGCACTTCGTGCGTTATACAAAAAAAGGAACAAGGAGAGAGAGAGAGAGAGAGAGAGAGAGAGAGAGAGAGAGAGAGAGAGAGAGAGAGAGAGAGAGAGAGAGAGATACGTCATCGATACGCATTCAATGTTCGAAAAGTATAGAGAGATGAGCGGATGCAAGGGATGAAGCAGCAGCTTCTTTTTTTTTTTGCTCAAAAGGGACGTGCATACGAGAGTATCACGGGTCACGCGCCACATTTTTTTTTTTCCGTTGCGCATAGCAATGCAGTAGCTGCAACGTGAGGGTGTCGATACATTTTTTTTTTCTCTGTACCTCTTTCGCTCCTCTCACACTCTCTCTCCTTTTCTGTAGGTTTCTCCCTTTCTCTTACAAGCTGCATTTTTCTGTAGGGGCAAAAAATTCCGGACGTCCATTTTCCACGAGGCTTTGATGCTCGGGACAGAGGACCGACCGGGTTTGTGGGGGGGGGGGTTCGACAACGTAGACACGCGAATGCTCGTTTTACATCGAACATATATAGTTAACATACACACACACACACACACATGTGTGTGTGTGTGTGTGTATACTATATATATATATATATATATATATATATTAGAGAATGAGTTTTGTGCGAGTAGATTGAGAAGAGATGCTTTGATCTCTGACACGGCGGACGCTTTGTACGAGAAAATGCAGCGCACCATATTGCCCATTCATCGTACATATATATATATATAATATATTTACGGATATACAATTCCATGATAATGCATATACGCCCGTATTAACGACAAAGTCAATTCGCTCATGCGCCCGTGGCGTTCTGTCGGCAGCATATGTTTTATAATAACTATTTGTTACTGAGTTATGACTATATATATATATTATTTTTATTTATTTTATTTTTCCACCTTCCTATCCGTTATATAGTATATATATATATATATATATATATATATACAGATACCCGTGCAGAAATTCATTGAAGGGTCCCCAGATCCCCATACGAATTTGATAAGAGAGCCGCACGTAGGGAGTCCACATTGGAATCCAAGTGGATTCCGCTCTATTTCCCGATGAACACTGTTTGAGAATTCTTATCACGTTCGAATCGAAAACATGTGAAAAGGCACGAGAAAAAAAATTCGGCGTGTTGAAACCTAACCGTGTTTTTAAGATGGGATATAAACGTTTTTTTTTTCAATCCCCTTGAATGGTATATCCAAACATTTCGTTCAGCAAATTCAACGCATAGAATGCGATGGGATACATCAAGAGTCGTATCGAATTCTGTTCGATAATGTGGGATACCTTTAGGATCAAAATTGAATTCGTACATTGGATTCCAATAGGGAATTCCCATTCGCGCCCAATGTTCAAGGGTGACATTTTATTATAGGGATCCAATACAATGACCCATTAGATCCCGATCAGAAAGCAGGGACAAGTGTGGGAATCCAATTGGATCTCTAGGACAATTTCTTCATGGGTAACTCAATAATACTTAATAATTCATGATAACTATGTGCTATCGAATTATGTGTGTAAATATATATATGTGGGTGCAATTCTAGCAGCGAATTAACTTCTATTTGTCATGGACGCTCGCCGACAAACCGCGGTACACGTAGAAAGAGACGTAGATAAAACCGATGTACACACGCGGGTACGCCGCGATTAAATAAAAAGTCCATGTCCGCCTTCGCGGATCTAGATATATATATATATATATATATATATATATACACATATCATCGTTAGACTCCGTTGAATTAAAATTAATGTCGTACGATGCGCCAAGACCCGGTCGCGCATAAAGTCTAATTGAATTTAAAAGCTATATAACATAACGAGACACAAAGTTGCATACGATAAATTCGCGTATAATGTACACTGTATCGTCTGTCATTTCCTTCCCTTAACATTTATATACAGACGCTTCTTCATCGTGTCTCGTGTCTTTCTTATTCGACTTTTTTTTTCTTCTTCTTCACTCTTTGAGCTCGCTCTCACTCTGCCATTGCTCGGCGCCTCGTGATACGATGACTGTGAATTGCCGACAACGACGATGACGATGACGTATTCTACTGTCAATCGCTGGCGGGCGCGGGCGCGCGTACAAAAATATGATATCGCCGTGGACGTAAATTTTATTGAAGCGTTCGCGTCGTTCGATCCGCTTGATGATATATGGCCGCGTGAGGCGCGCACCAATTGACGAAGGAAGCGATGAATTGATTGAATTGATTGAGAGTAGTTTGTACGGAGGCCCGCGGGGCTCTCTCTGTCCGTAAATTTTCTCTCTCGCTCTCACACGCTCTCTCTCGCTCTCTCTCTCTCTCTCTCTCTCTCTCTCTCTCTGTCCCTCTCTCTCGCTCTCTCTCTCTCTCTCTCTCTCTCTCTCTCTCTCTCTCTGTGTCTCTTTCTCTAATGAGACGGAAAGAAAATAGATGAGTGAAGATATTATAATAGAGCCAAATGAGAAAGAGACAACCGACAGTGATATTGTCGAGAGGGATACGAGATGGAAAGCAACAGGCTCGTTGCGTCGGCGTCGTCGCCGCACATTGACCGACGGAGAAAGAAAGGAAGAGAGAGAGAGAGAGAGAGAGGGAGAGAGGTATCGTTTCTCAGTATCACGTACCGCCTCAATTAAAATAATCGAGACCCATTGCCTCATCAGTATTCGAGAGGGAGCGAGAAACTGGACGCGGTGGGGACAGGAAAGAATGGGAGGGGGAGAGAGAAAGAGGGGAGAGAGAGAGAGAGAGAACGCCGATAGAGAATTAGACAGAGACGGAAGGAGCCGCGAGGGCGGGCCGAGAGGGCCCTAGAATGGAAAGAGGATGAGGTGGCAACCGCGATGCAATGGAAACCAAGCTGAGGGTCAAAGGGCACTTGCCGAGCTCTCAGTGCACTCTGAGCCTTCCGAGCCACCGGAGAGAGAGAGAGAGAGAGAGAGAGAGAGAGAGAGAGAGAGAGAGAAAGTGAGAAAGAGTTCACTGACTAAAAACGTTGGATGCTGATTGCGAGCACATATACACACACGCACACACTTAAACGTCTGACCAGAAGAGGGAGACGAGTCGCACTGATACACTCGACGCCCGGAAACTGCTATTACGCTGTTTTAATGCGCAAGACCTCAAGTATTTAAGCTTTAAGGGGCTCTAGGAAGTGGGCGGTGTGTGTGTGTGTGTGTGTGTGTGTCTCCTCGTTCAGAACGGATATTTTATTATTGTTTTCTCTCGATCTCTTGTCTTCTTTTTCCACCTTTCTATCTTACACGATTGCTGCAATGTACTGCTATGTCTCTTTATATATATATATATACACACACACACACGTGAATATACGAGTATATAGAAGAAAGAGATATTTAGAAGCCGTTATATCCATGTGCCATTGGCTATCAGCACGTCTGGCTATTGTGAGGACGGTCCTGGAGGTCCAATATTCTCAAAATCGCCTTTCCCTATATACATACATACGAGTATATTCATAAAAATGTATGTGCCAGTATTCCTGTGTAGCGAAGGAAGTGGATAATCCCGTAAAAACGGGCAATGCATACATATATACGGATATAGTATTGAAGTTTGCATCATTGCGATGCAACGAAAATTCTTTTTTGTATTGTATTTTTATTCACTCATTTTCTCACTCATTCTACATGTTTTTTTTTAGATTCGGATCATGGCATCGATTTTTGAATAGCAATGAAAAACAAATTCGAGAAATTTTCGTAACTAATATATACCAAAAGACATTTCGGCCATTAATAAAGTATCACTTTGGGTTCCAACGATGAAAAATTATAATCTCATTATTAACGGTGTAGCCGCAATCTCGAATATTCTCGTACTGTTAAAATTTGTTAGTGTTATTGAGTTATATATATTGGAAAGCAATGCAATTTTTTTTTCTCGATTAAAGAAATTTAATTTTTGTTTAAATAGAATTTTTAATTTGTTAATTTTTTCGTGTTTTTATTATTTAATTTTTCAATTTTGAAAAAAAATCATTAAAATGTGTTGTCATGCCACAAGTTTTTTTTTTCTAAATTTCGTTCAGCACACTACGCAAACATTTTTCATGATGCTATTAGCAACCAACAATCTCAATCTGTCAAACGTGATTTTAGATAATAATAAAAATAAGGAATTAAAACGAATTATCGTTGCAATCCAACGATTGAATCATCAACCCCATGTAATGTGACACTCCGACGCATGCGTGTCGTACCTGCAAGGTGAGAATCGATCTAATTGCGCCTCGCAGGCATCAAGCACAGCACAGAGAAATTGAAGTTCCGATCGATGACGTTTTTTTGAAAAGTAAAGGGGAAACGAGGGGAGATTCGACAAGAAAATAATAGAGAAAGCAAAAGCAAAAAGATCGCAAATTACTCACGGATCTCCGGGCTGTCGCTGCGCATGGCTGTGCAAAGCAGCGTGTATGCACGAGACGACAAACTATATACGGCACAAAGGGTCAAATGATTTTTGAATAATTGAATATGTATCCGCCCGCCGAGTCTCGGGCATACTACTCTCGTGTACAATTACGCATGCCGAAAATGAGCAACGATCCGGAATGGATACGTTCACGAATTTTTCTATATATATATATAATACATATATGTGCATATATACCGGGTGGCCCGAAATCTCCATGGCTATCCAACCCACCCCCATCCATATTCTACGATCTTTCTAATTTTTCGAGAAAGAAGAATTTTCTATTTTTTTATCCAGTTTTCCTGTGCCCTGAGTGTTCTCTTTTTCTCTTTTGTGTATGTGATTTATTACCAAAAGTTGTATAAAGCAAATGGGAGTTATTCGCACCAGTATAAGTATTTTTTTTTATGATCTCAGCTTTAGTGACTGAACTTCTTAAACCTATTTTTTAAATGGTTTTGAAGTTTGCATCGTTGAAATGCAACGAATTTTTTTTTTCGTATCGGCTTATTTTTTTCCACATTTAGGCTATAAGAGTAATTGGAACCTATTTTTTTTTCAAAATTCTCATCAGAGATCCATAAACCTGCATGGAAAATAAGTTAGGTGTAATAAAGATAAAAAAATGAAAAAAATGAAGAATTTTCGTTGCCTGCCAACAATGCAAATTTCAACGTCATTTTTTTAGACTTTTGATGAAAATATAAGGCATCACCATTAGTGTTCATTTGGTCATTGATTTATTTTAAGAAGAAGAAAATCGCGAGACAAGTAGATATGCAAAAGAGAAAAAAAAGAAGCTTGTTTTTCTAGAAAAAAAAAACGGAGAACATATATGGGGGTGATTCCGACAGGTATTGATACGAAGCATCTTTTCCTCTTGCACGTCACCTTTCGAGCCACCTTATATATATATATATACACACACCCATACACAAACGTATACATAAATTATTCCTATCTTATTCGCAAGACATGTGCGTACAGAAACTCTGTGGCGTATGTATGGGTCCGCGCGGTAGCTCTCGGTATCGGTGGCACACAGGGTACGTAGGAAACCAGGCAGAAGGAGATTGCGCCGTGATCAAACGGCGACAGCCGTGTCGTAAGCCTGTCTTGAGGAATCCAGATAGGATCTTGAAGTGGCGCCGTTTTAACACCATCGAGAGCGAAAGAAAGAGAGAGAGAGAGAGAGAGAGAGAGAGAGAGAGAGAGAGAGAGAGAGAGAGAGTATGAGGGAGAGAGAGGGAGAGACAGAGAGAGAGAGAGCTTCGCTCGCGTTAACGGGTCGCAGAACTGCAGTTTACGCTCGCCACCAGTGGTACTGCACCTCTACCTATGTATCCAAAGTGTATCTATGTATGCGCGTGTTTGTGTGTATCCATATACATATATGGAAGTACACACGTATATACTCGACACATGAGGCTTGACGCAGACGATCGACTTTTGAAGATCGCAACGAGAGATCGCTCGTCTTGTCGTCCCGCTCGTACGAACTTCACTTTAGGACTTCGTACATGTGTGTACGTGTAGGTGTGCGCGCCCGTATAATAAAACACATTTATGTTCACCGATCGAACTTAATTGATATATAATGCGAACGCAATTAGATCACGGATGAATTAAAAGACGATAAATCTGTAAGAACGAGGCACTTTCTCTCTGGCTCCATCTCTCCCACTCTTTTTCTCTCTCTCTCTCTTTCTATCTCTTCGTCTCTTTTCCAGGATCTTTTAGAATCTCTCGTTATCTCCAACTTTCAATATTTCTATCTCAGCAAGAAAAAAATGAATAAATGCGCTTGTCGGCCGGGTAGTGAAGGGGGAGGGGGGTCGAAGAGTGAGATCGCAAGATGGATGAGGCTCTCGAGCGGCGATGTCACGGAAAACATCTAAAGCTCAGCAACTCTGCTGGATTATGGTATTTTTCATTTAAATACGTATATGCACTGAAATACGCGCGTTTGTGTGTGTGTGTGTGTGTGGGTGTGTGTGTGTGTGTGTGTATCTATGTGTATACGAATGTATGTTGATCGCGAGTGCAAAACCGAGCGCCAATTACCACTCTCTCGTTGCACTCAGGCGCGTCGACAGTCGGAAGTGCATTATCGCACTTTACGGCTCGGTCTCGTAAGTGCAGCCTCGCGTATCGACCCGTATATAGACACACACACACACACACACGTACATATATATATATATATATAGAAAAGGCTAGAGACATTTGTATACATACTGTATAGGATACGAATATTTATACGGTTCTCCCTCTCTTCTCACTACTGATATTCTCCAGCAGTCACCATCCAACTTCTCCGTTTCTCCGTCACTCTCTAACTCTTTCTCTCTCGCTATCTTTCTCTCTCTCTCTCTCTCTCTCTCTCTCTCTCTCTCTCTCTCTCTCACTCTCTCACGCCGAAGGAGACAAAACGCGTGATACATAATTTAAAATTAATGCGCTTTCTCGATGTTTCGCAAAAAAAATATATCAAGCAAGTAGTTTCGTGACCCTTCACCCTTTATCTCACTCTCTCTCTCTCTCTCTCTCTCTCTCTCTCTCTCTCTCTCTCTCTCTCTCTCTCTCTCTCTCTCTCTCTCTCTCTCTCTCCCTCTCTCTATTTTTCCTTCGCCCACCCTTTATTCACATATATTTGCCCTACCTTTCTTCCTTCGCCGCCGCTCAAATACTCGGCGACGGATTTAATTCAGGGGTGGAATATTCAAGTGGCATGTTGTATTATTAGCTTAATATACGTATAAGCCGAGTAGAATGCATTTGTATATATATAGAAATCGGAGTATGCGCGATCGATTCGTCTTTCCTGCTTTCTCTCTCTCTCTCTCTCCTTCTTTCTGTGTCTCGTCATAGCCCACGGTTGTTTGACCATACCGCGATATACTATTGTATCACGTCAACTCAATCTTAATCCCCGTAACGTAGTAGGTAAGTGTATATATATATATATAATTATAGAGTACGGTAAAAGGTTTAAAACTTTGATGGAAGTGACTGTCGTTCGCGCGCACGCGGCTTTTTCGCAAATGATAAATCACGCCCGTCCCGCCACATCTCTCTCTCCCTCTCTTTCTCTCTCGCTCCCTATATAATTTATATATATATATATATATATTCACGCGGATTATCCCGGCGAGTCTCGTGAGAATCTCGATACCGATTTTCCACGGACATTAGCCTCGCAGAAAATCCGGATCACCCGGTCACCCACCACCAGAGTGTCGCACGAGCCGTAAAGTTTGGGGGGTCGTATTTTTACCCGAGTGAAAATAATAATTCCCAAGCTCTCGTCGGTTACGTTCTCTTTATGTAACATTTGCCACGCGGCATACATCCTTATGCTGCTTAAGACCAATTGATACGTGGATCAATTACATTTGTGCAAAATGAATTATTTGTGTACGTGTTGACAAGGAAATATTACAAATGGATCGTGTTTCCCTTTTGCCTTCTTTTTTTTTCTTCGTGACAATGCACTGCAAGGATAGAAAAAAAAGATAGAAAAAGCGAACGTCCTGTGCGATCGACGACATTGAAGTTTGCATCGTTAGAATGCAACGAAAGTTAATTTTTCTTCTTCCTCCCATTATTTTTGCCGATTTGCGAAACGAAAATTATCCACACGATTTCTTCTTATCTTCACTAGAACTCCAGGATCTTGATCTATGAAAAAAATCTATATCATGATAAAAATGACATGAAATTTTTTTTTTTTTAAAGCTTTCGTTGCATTCCAACGATGCAAACTCAACGCCATTGCGATCGTCAGTAATATTCCCAAAAGTGAAAATGAAAAATAAACAATCGTCAGTTCGACAATATTAATTCAAACAATGAACAATGTTGGTCTAGAACGTGGAAAATCTTTGCGATATATTTGTATATATATATAAATACAAACGTAAATAATATACATCTACTCGATCAAAAAGCGTGTGCATGTACGGGATGGAAAGATTTTCCCATAGAACGGCGTGTCAGGTCGAAAATCGTCGGCTTTTATATATGTATATAAATAAATATATATGTATATATATATATACACGTATGTAAGAAATAAGTGCAATGCTCAACGCGCACACACACTGACGTGGGCACTCAAACAAAAACACACATATGCAACACAGTTGACAATGTGACAAATCCGTAAGACCAATGGGCCATGATGGTGTGGTGCCATTACCATTTCTATGAGCGGGTAAGTCATGTAGAGGGGTGTACGGCGGATGAGGGCTGTAACTGCTGGGAAAGTGCAACGAAGACAAGTATAGTTTATGGTGAAGAGCCCACAGCCCCCCCCCCCCCCCCATCGGATGTCGTGTGCCCTAACGTTGTATACGCTCTCTTTCCATTGCTCCGCGTTGTTTTGCGATCCTGGAGAAGGGCACCACTGGTCCCCGAGGATTCGTTAGCGCCCATAGTGTAGTTTTTAGCTCGGTCCCACCGGGCCAACTTTCTAAAGCTTATGTGTGTGTGTATGGATATATATAAATTCTACAGTCGTAGATCGATGACTTACTACCGCTATTCTTACCCTCTCTACGCTGCGCCCGGAAGAGGGAATCGTGCACCCCAGCGTTCTAAAAGCCTTTCGGCGTTGCGGTTTTAAGGAAGTAAAGAAGGAGGACGTGAAATATCAAGGGGAAAGTGGGGTTGATGTAATATATATATATATATATATATATGTGTGTGTGTGTGTGTGTGTGTGTGTGTGTGTGTGTGTGTGTGTGTGTGTGTGTGTGTGTGTGCGTGTATAAATAAAGGGAAGAGAGAGGGAGATGGACGCTTGGTACATCGGGTGAAACGTAAGGGCGAGAAAAAGTGCGAAAAGAAGAAGAGGAAGAACACGAAGAAGAAAAGTTTTTTGGTCTAGTAAGTACGTTGCCTTCCTTCATTTCTCCGTTCGTTTTTTATTCTTTCTGTATATATACAGGTATATATATATATATAAATCTGTGCTTGCATGTGTATACGTACTGCGGCTTTCCCGCCGCCCATCCGGAACGGTAGTGCAAGGTATACAGGGGGCGAAAGTGCTCCAGCTTGGCTTCCGCGCTCTTCCGGTCGATCTTCTTTTCAGAATATTCCCTCTCGCTTCGGCGCAATAATGTGAGAAATGTGACGGATAAATGGCAGAAAAAGGGACTCAAAAAGGGTCTAGACAAATATAACGCTCGCCTATATATTACATATATATATTCGCACATATGTATCTGCGTATTAAGAAGCTTGTATTCGGACGCGTGATGTACAAGTTTGCGGCTTTTGGTGTCCACGAGATGCTCTACCAATCGGGTATATATAAATAAACTCGCTAATGATTCGTTTACTCGGAGAATTCGTACGAAAATCGGTGGTGTAAATTAGATTTTGGAATTTAGCGCAGGCTCGCGGAAATAATTGTTAAATATATCTTAGAAACGAATACATCGAACATGGGAATACGTAGTTCGGTGGATATAGGTGCATGTGCATGTATGTTCAAGAGTAAGAGAAGAATAGTAACGAATAGGTGAGACAGAGGGAGAGCGAGGGAGAGAGAGAGAGAGAGAAAGGCTGAAACAGCGATAGAGAGAAACCGAGTGAAAGAGAGATAGACAAAGAGAGATCACTTCGAATGGGTCTGAATCAAACGGATGTTTGCTCTGATCATTATTTCTGGCGGTGCGAGCGGATACGGAAGCGGCAGATCGGTGCGGGAACTTCGCTCGATCTGAAGAGAGTCTAGGAGAAATAGAAGGAGAGAAACAGAGGGAGAGAGAGGAGTGACACGAATGGAAAAGGAAAACTGTGTACTGCGAAATGAGAGAAAAACGGTCCCGAGGAGAGAGAAAGAGACGGAGAGAGAGAGAGAGACGGAGAGAGAGAGAGAGAGAGAGAGAGAGGTTACGACTGTTGGAACGAATCGAAACGATACCGGGAGTTAACGATCCCGTCGGCCCGAAGCGAGCCGTTAATCACGCCAGGAAGCGCACACACGCGGTATTTCCTTCTAAGAGAAGAGAAAGACTAAGAAAGAGAGAGAGAGAGAGAGAGAGAGAGAGAGAGAGAGAGAGAGAGAGAGAGAGAAGAGCGAGAATATCGGCCGGATTCCCTTGTTTCACTATAGAAACTATTCGTCCAAAATTGATAGTGTCGAAGTTTGCATCGTTGGACTGCAACATTTTTTTTCTTAATGCCCAATTTTTTTTGGCACATTTAGCCTACGAAAATTATTGTAACTTTTTTGAGGATCCTTATATTAGGAACGTGTGACCCAAATGTTCAAAAAAAAGATTTTAGATATTCATAAGAATAATGAAGGAGAAAAAAAACAAAGGAGAACTTTCGTTGCATACTCGTTGTCAATTTCGGAACTATTTTTTTTTTTTTTCGTAATGGCCAATTTTTTTTCATGCACACTCAGCCTGAGAAAGTCACTGTAACGTTTTTGAGAATTCTAGTATTAGGGTCGTGTAGCCTAAATGTTCGAAAAAAGATTTTAGATATTCAATAAGAATAATGAAAGAAAAAAAAACAAAGGAGAATTTTCGTTGTATCCCAACCATGCAAATTCTAACACCATCGAAAATCCATTAAAAAACTATGCTGCGTATTTAAAAATTCATCGGATCAATGTCAACTGTAATTGACAACGAGATTATACTCGTTGTCAATTACAGAACTATTTTCTTTCTTCTTTTTTCGTGCAGACCTTTCAACATTAGAATACGTACTATCCGTACACATGTACATGTATATTTACGTGTATGAATATATATATATATATATATATATATATATATATATATATATGGGAAGCATAAGTGCAGTGTAAAAGAGGCAAGCTATTATCCAAGATTTCGTCTCGTTCGGATAAAACGTCAAGGGACGCTGAGAGATGGAAGTTTCCAAGGGGGATTCATCAATGTATGGGATGCCGGGTGTATGTGAGTTCGACACGGTGAAGGAAAGTTGGCAAGTTCGACGTTGTCGTCTACGAGACGACGGAGAAGACTACCACGAGGCATCATCGCGCGCGCACCCACACCCACACACACACACACACAGAGAGAGAGACACGCATACTCGTACCTTATTCTTACCGCCGAAACTCCATCGCATTCGAGTTGTGGACTCGGGCGCAAGTTTTCAGTCTTGGAAAAGCTTGCGAGCTTCAGTCTCAACGGCCGAAAATGTTTCTCGACTTCGTCACACACACACACACACACACACCCCGAAATTTATATGAGGGAAGGTTTTGTTTGAACAAAAAATTCATTTGAACAAATTTGGGGATCGTTTTCAAAACAGCCTGCTTTCCTATATTTATATGGGGTGACAATAATAAGGTAGCCATGGGTTTTTTAAGTGTCCGGTACGTAGGTTCAGCAAACCGAGAAAAATATGAGTTTTAATATTTTTTTCAAATCCTGGTCGAAAAAAACGATATAGCGAATTTTTCTAACGAGTAGTATTTTCCATTAAAAAATGAAGTAATTTGGGAAAAAAAAACAAAATTCCATTTCGAGTTCGTTTGGATTAACGAAGATAATTAAATTCCGCGCACGAAGCACTCCTAAAAAAAACTTTTTTTCTTCATGAAATTAAATTCCATTTATCCGCTTGTAAATACATCTTTGATAACTTTTCACTCGATGGCAGGATGCACAAAAAATAAAGTATTTCAGGAGTCTTTTCGTATTCGAAATTGAAATATCTCTTGTACTCGGAATGGAATTTTCATTTTTCTTCCAAACACTATACTCGTCCCAACAATACGTGATATTTATCTTTTTTTTTCGAAGAGGACTTGAAGAAGCATTAAAAGTCATATTTTTCTCAGTCACAAAATTTCCGCGCGCGATACCCTTAAAAAAAAAGTCCCCAAAGTCTGGATGGATGGACGATCGTCACGCTGTCGCGTTACCCCCGTGAAACGGAAAGTTAGCAAGAATTTGGCAAATTAACCTGAATATATGGTGTATGCGAATGACGAGTTGCGGTTACTCCGCACGCTGGATCCAGATCGCGGCTAACAATGAGAGACAAGTCTCTGGCGCTTTAAGGCGCCACCCGGCATATCTCTAATGATAATGGCTTCGCGAATACACGATTAGTTCGGGGCGAACAATGATACGATATCTACATATTTACGAAAACACGCACACATACACACATATATATATATATATATATATATATATATATATACATATTCCTGTGTGCAAATATGTACGAATTTGCACAATCACATTTATATGTGAGTATAAGGAACTGGGAGAAGGCAGACAGGCGGGTGGCGATGCATTATTTAGTGACGCCTCGGCACAATGCTGTAATCATTATAAATCACTACCCTCCGAACTATTTCCTGTCTCTCTCTCTCTCTCTCTCTCTCTCTCTCTCTCTCTCTCTCTCTCTCTCTCTCTCTCTCTCTTCCGTCACATATAGCGAGCTAAATTTTCGTGTCCGGAAATCTCTGAAACTTCCTGTTGAATAACATCTCGCTTCAGATCCTATTCCCGCCAACTCCCCTCGCGTCGCTGTCCCTTCGACTTGTACACGCGGCAACAAGCGCCTGACGTGGTGTAAATATATATATATATATATATATATATATATATATATATATATATATTTTTGAAAGCCGCGCACCCCAAAGTCTCAACATGTACGTGTGACGTACACGCGCCCGTGCGGCGTCGGCGACTGCCTCTCAACGAGAGAAACGCACGTATAGATGCAACGCAGATTTCACTAACGAGCATCGCGGTTCAATCTCGACTGTATATACGAAGAAAAAGCGATGCGCGCGAAAATAAATGAACAAAAAGAAAAGAGAGAAGAGAGGGGAAAAAAATGAATATTGTGGAGTGAGCGGGAAAAATAAAAATTGGGGTACGATTCGCGCGCACGATGTTGCCGTAGTGAGGGAAGAACAAAGGGCGAAGTAAGAGGAGAAAGTCAACATAGTTGAACAATCCGATGGAAGAAAAAAATATATATATATGATAATATGGCAAAAATGATGTAGTGTTGAAATTTGCATCGTTGAAATACAACGAGAGTTCTTTTTTTACATTTTAATTACCTTATTTCTATTATTATGCAATATAATATTTTTGGAATATTCATATTGCCGATCTCTGACTAAGTGTATTAAACAATAAGTAACGGATTTCTCGTAGGCAAAGTTTGAAGGAAGAAATAAAATGAAATTCACGAGTAGTCATTTTCATTACATGCCAACGATGCAAACTTCAATCTCGTAAAATGATTTTATGAGAAATTCCACGGAAAATCAAACGAGAACCTTAATCTTTGTGTATTTCTTTCTCTGCTCTCATGCCGACGATTTTTTCGAGCCCAAACAATGTGTGTCTTCGAGAAATCCTGGGAGCATTCCACCACATCGACCAATGTGTGTATGGATTGAACATTTTTTTTCTTCAATTCCACATTCAAAATATCTCAACCAAACTATCGAAGCTCTATACAAATACTTTGTAGCAATTCGAGAATTTGGATTAGCCATGTTTATCATCCCCCCCCCCCCCCCCCCCGTTATTCTCGTATCACCGTACAAAATTATTGTGGTGGCAAAACGAAAAACAAAACAAAACAAAAAAACTGTACCCGATCAGGGAGGAAACGGTGAGAATCGCTGTCGGATTGGTTTGACACGGAATGCCTTATACGAGAGATTTATGTGTGCGCGCACGGGGTAGGGCTGAACGGGAGTGGGGTGTTCTGTCTCCTGTATAGAGGGGCCCATTGTTCGTGTCCTGAGGCCCGTACACGCGGGGCGAAAACTGCGCCGTGGTAACGCGCGTTGCGCCTTTCGGGTCCGAATACCTACCGGTGCGCATGGGTTCCTCCTAGCCAGGAGAGACAGTGATAGAGAGAGAGAGGGAGAGAGAGACAGATAGAGAGAGAGAGAGAGAGAGAGAGAGAGAGAGAGAGAGAGAGAGAGAGAAAGAGAGAGAGAGGGAGGAAGAGAGAGAAAGAAAGGATGAAACCGAAATGGAAGGGGAGGAAGGAAAAGAAAGGAAGGCACCCCCAGTTTTCAACCCCGTCGTGAGTTCTGTACACTCTTCGGAGCATGGCACTTCGTTGTATGCAGCGTTAGGATTTTTTTTTCCTTGTCAATCTTTTCTCGCCAAAACATGTCTTCCCCCACCTTAAATTTGGTATTTACACATTTTCCATCTCGATATCAATTGTAAAAAAAATTTCTGACCGATTTCCAGCTAGAGCCCCTACTTTTGCATGTTTGTCCAATATTTTTTCTGTCACTATAAAAAAATTATGTAAATTTACGGTGTGAAAGTTTGAAAAAAATCCTGAAAAAACGTTCGAGTGATACGCGTAATCTAAGAGTAAAAAAATTGTGGATAATAACAAGTTGATTATTGGAAATAATGATTTTTCGATGTGTTGCAAAGATGCAAACTGCAACATCGTCATTTTTAACCCGAAAATTAATTCTTTTTTGATAACTCGAATTTTTTTTTTTGCTCGATTTCGGCTGTGAAAATCGCTCAAACGTTTCGACACATTAATTATTATAGTTTCGTTAATTTTCATTATTAATTTTTATTAGTAATTCAATTCATTTATTAGAAATTTAATAATAAAAATAGGGAAATCATTTTTTTTTCTTCAAATATCGTTGCGTTCCAACGATGCAAACTTCAACGTCATCATTTCATCCCCTATACGCGCTCCAGACTGTGCGTCTATTGCACAGAAACACGCGGATGCATACACAGTTGGGAGTACGGGCGCGTCGCGGAAGTACAAAATTATCAGCTAGTAATGTCGAGCTCGCTTTTCAAAAGTCACGGATGTGTGTACGTAGGGCGGGAAGATCGAGGGGCGGAGAAGGGTAGAAGTCAAGGGGGGAGGGGGCAGTGAAAAAAGGGGGCTCTTTCATTTTAGCGTAGCCTGATGCTTGTACGTACGCACACTCGCGTGTCAGATGAAGCGGGAATGAAATATTGCCTGAAACGTGAGACGAAGAGACAGAGAGTGAGGCAGCAAGGAAAAACTATGCACATTTTTTTTCATATTTGCTTCTGTCGGCATTGTAAAATAAAAAGCGTTTCGCACGTTCCAAGCGAAACAGTTTTTCAATTTACGGTTGTTCTCGTTGAAAAATGAAATTTGTGATTTCGAGGCGGATTCGCGTTGTCGCGAGAAATTTGCGGAAACGTAAACTGACGAAGAAGCAAACAAAACAAAACAAAAAAAAGTATATTTAGAGATTATTAATCGTTAGGAATTTGCCGGAGTTAGTGGCGGCACAAAAAAAAAGAAATTAACTATGATAATGAATGAAATTTGCATCGTCGGAATGCAACGAAAGTTTTTCCGTGTATTTTTGATAGGTAGATTTCGCCGGAAGAAATAAAAAGAAATTCATAAGTATTCATTTTCATTGCGTTGCAACGACGGAAGCTTTAATCTCTTTAACTTTAAATCGAGAAACGAATAACAGAAAGAGGAAATTAACAAATTAAAAAAAAACGTATTAAATAAAAGCAGATAAAAAATAAGACATAACAAATAAAACAAGAATAAAAATTAATTTTTTCCAACCGCACAAACTTCAGCTTGTCATTCGTATACAAAAGTCTGTATACAAAAGGCCAAAAATTGGAAGACTTTGGCCAGCGATAGCGCGAGCTTCGACAGTCAATGATGACGAGAAAAAACAAAGAAGCACCGCAATCAAGATTCTAAACGCAAGAACGTTTCGTCTTTTTTCCCCTTCGAAAACTGAAATACAAACCAAGACGAATTAGCGTATTTCACGAAATACAAATTTTTTTTTCGTCTTGTTTCCGGATCTTTTTTTTTCTCCATATTCCGTAAACGTGCTCGGAGCGTTAAAATGTTCGCGCGAGCCAACGAGGACCTTTTCTTCCTTCCTGTGTTTTTATAGGAGCCGAGGAAAACTAGGGTGTCGAATGACCCATCCCCGAGACGTCGTTTAGTTTCGCCGGCGGCACGAAGCTCGTGCTCTTGCGCCCGTTAGCCGCACGTATTTTTCACGTAGATAAGCTTCAGGCTCCATTTGGATCTCTCTCTCTCTCTCTCTCTCTCTAAATTTTCCTCGTCCACATGCTTTATTTTATTTTCCCGCTCGTCGGATCGAGCTACATCGTGTGGGCACGGGTCGAGGGAGGGTTAACGACGACGACGACGTCGGTCCAATTTCGTGTCGTTTTTCCCTCTTATATACGCATTGCGCACTCCACATAACACCCGGCGGCCGTTTCAAACGTCGTCCTTTTTTTTCTTCTCTTTCCCTCTCTCTTCACGTTTCCTTTCCTCGCGAGGAAACAAAAAACGGCCCACGAACGAAAAGAAGACTAATTTTATGGCGAACCTCTTCGCGAAAGAGAGAGAGAGAGAGAGAGAGAGAGAGAGAGAGAGAAAGAGAGGGGGAGAGAGAGAGAGGGGGGGGAGAGAGAGTCCGAATGATTTAGGTTAGAGTGTGTCCAATGACGATCCGACAATTGGCCAACGTATCGTGACGATAAAAACAAAAATAACATCCGTTAGAGATCTTGGGACTAAAGAGAATAAAAATAAAAATAAAAAATCCGAGTTCGACGATTGCGCAGTATAAATTTACAGGACTAGTCTCGGTTTTGTTAATTTTTTTTCTTCGCATTTCAAGCTCATTATCGGTCATGGACGAAGGGCTTTGGAAGTAGATGATGGCATTTAAAAAAGTAACGTTGGCCTTGGAATTAGTATGACTTGTTCGAAGCAAAAAGATTGTACCAATGTAGACAAAAAATAGAGACAAGGGGCTGTGAAATGATTGGAGTTGACCTCGAAATTAGTTTGACTCGTTTTGACTGAAGAGAAAAAAAAAAATGTATCAATTTCGGTCTGTAACTATTTTTCTCTTAAAATTTATAGTTAGGAATTTTCGAATATTTATTTTTTATTGACTTACTCGGTGTTTACATACTTTTAAGCATGTATTAATCAAGATTGGGCACTTGCCACTTGTTGCGTACTACAAATTTGTTTGGCCATCGGAAAAAAAAACTCATTCAGAGGACAATAAAATCAACGGAAGCACGGGCACACAAACGTAAAATTGCATTTGCATGTTTGAACTACGAAATACTCAAAAGAAATTGTGTGTATGCAGGCAAATGGTCGTGTAAACGAGCAGAAAAAGCGAGAGAAGCGAGAAAAACCGGAAGTTGACGCGGGGAGTTCGTGTGTGGCCCAGAGACCTCGAAGACGACGACAACGACGACTTTTCGATACTACAATCACGCCGTCACCTGCCGTTTCGAGCGCAAGTGAGTGCGGGGGAACGAAAACCCAAATCAAATATGTACGCGAGGATTCCATTATTTAGCAATCTATATATATATATATATATATATATATATATATATATATATATATATATAATAAATTAGGGTGGGTAAAAAAAATTATTTTCTAGGTCTTTCACTTGAAAATTGAATTTGGGACACAATTGAAAATTGTGTCCCAAAGGAAAAACCTAAAAAAAGCCACACTTGGCTAAAATTTATTACCATTTTCCGATGTTTCTCAAACGAGAAGTTCTCTGCCAACCAACTCATTTAGGTCGCCTCGTTATTATTGCCTATTCTCGTTACCTTTGTCTTACGGGAAGCAAGAAAAAATGATTTTCAATCTTGATCGAGAGTAAAAAAAACAAAATTTTTTTATACGTCCTCTATCTATAAAAGTTCCGATCGGCTCTCTCTCTCTCTCTCTCTCTCTCTCTCTCTCTCTCTCTCTCTCTGGAGGAATGTTATTTTGTATTTTTCATATGGTATTGAAGGATACGATATGATATTGGAAGGCACGGAAAATATATATTCTTCCTATTATCGTATTTTTGTCGGCACATTTAGGCTTCGAAAATCACTGTGACATTTTTAAGGATCTCTCTATTAAAAATCTATAATCAAAGGGTTCAGAAAAAGATTTTAGGTCATAGTAAAAATGAAAAATTCGGAAGAATTTTCGTTGGGTTCCGACAATACAGACTTCAATAGCATTTTTCATTCATTGAACTATATACGCGAATTGATATAGTGTGTTCACACGTATACCTATTTCTCTCCCCCTCTCTCTCCCTCACCCTCTCTCTCTCTCTCTCTCTCTCTCTCTCTCTCTCTCTCTCTCTCTCGCTCACTCTTTCTCTCTGTGTCTCTCCTGGCGAGAATCTCGATAAAAACAGGGATGACAAATTGAAAAATTAGATTTTTCCACGTACGTGCGAAAAACAACTGCAAATTCAGTCCGCAACACTTTGATTAGTGCGCGAAATACGAGAATAATAGCTAGCTTATATGTGTGGTACGTATGTGACGTAGACAGAAAACTGATGGACACTGGATCTCCGTCTATATCTCATTCAGTGTGTATTTCTCTCCATTCCTCTCTCTCGCTCTCTTCCTCTCTCTCTCCCGCCCGCCCTCTCTCTCTCTCTCTCTCTCTCTCTCTCTCTCTCTCTCTCGCTTTTTCTCTCTCCACTGTACTCACTCTCTATGCACACAGGGAGTGAGTACACTACACTGCAACATCCTGTACACGGAATGATGAGGGCGACCCGGCGGCGCACCAACGTCGATCGAGAATCAAGTTTCTTTATTAGATTCTCCCTCGGATTCCACACTGTATCCCGAAGGATGTTTCCATCGAAATTCGATATAACCTTGCCTCGCGTTCCCTTCCCGTTTTCCGCTCACCACACACCATACTGTTCGCCATGTCAGCCCGCGTCCGTATAGCGCGTATTCGTGGCTCTGGGCTGCCTCGAATTTCAGTGATTACACGTCTGTAGCCGGAGGTGAATGTACAAAATGCCTATATCTGTATATACATCTATCGACACATATGTATATAAATATGGGGGCAGATGAAGATTGAGGACATTCGACTTTGTGGATCATCCTTGCAGTAGTCCCCATATCAAACATTCTGCACTGTCCAATGCCTTCGAATTCCCTTTCATTGGATAATCGTAAGCATACGTATTTATATGGAGCCGTACGCGTAACACTGCAGAGAAGATACACTGCCTAAAAAAAAATATTTAATTTAAATAGGATCTATTTAAATCAATAGTACATTATGATACGAGTACGAAAAAACTTTTTCTAACGCGTGTGAGTTTGCAGCACGAGCCAAAGGCGAGTGTTGCAATCAAACGAGATTAGAAAAAGTTTTTTCGTCGAGTATTGGACGAAATTTTATTTTACGAGGTGTGAAAATGTGGGTTTTACGGACGTTTCGCGTGTATGAAACATTCATTATCGTACCGAGTGAAAAAAATAGGTTTTTTCCTTGCCTCACAGCCTACTACGACCCTATTTGTTTCAAATATATTTTATTTTTTCAAGCTATTTTTTTTAAATATCAAATATATTCAAATAAAATAAATAAAGATTAGATTCAAATTAAATAAATAAAGATGAAACACGATATCACGCATGAATACGAGAAAGGAATATAGGTTCATGACATAAAAGTGCGGTAAAAAGAAGTTAATTTTTTTTTCACAAACAAGGCTATTTTATTTGAAAAAAAAGAAAAATATCGTCGTGCCTTTTATTAACAGGCATTAATTCTCCTCAACTGCAGAATGTTACAACAGTATTCTAATGAAAACAAAGCCATGAGATTTTTGAGAGAACAAATCGTGTACCATTTTTACGTCTATCTCTTTTATCTTATAATACCGGATGAAACCAAATCACAGATTTATCAGGAATAAGTAAAATATTTTGTTATTAGACGATATTAAATAGATCTTGATTTGAATAAATAAATATATTTAAAATAAATAATTTTAATAAAGGAATGCAATAGGAAAAATTTGATTTAACGGAAAATCGAGTTAATTCGAATTAAAAAAAATCAAATAGTCGCGTCTAGTGAATGTCAAACGAATTTTTCTGTTAGTCTGCATTTATCTCGTGTATGAACTCTATTTAGTCAAAGTATCGGTCTCCAAAATGCCCATGGTATGTATGTATGTATATATATATATATATATATATATATGTATGTTTGTGTGTGTACCGCTATACAATCCGCATACGCTCTGTTCGTTACGAAACTTCAACTGTATACGTACCTATAGTGCGGTGCGTGAATAGAGCGACGCGAAATTCAATCGACTCGATGAAATATATTCGGTCAGATGGTGTGAAGTGCGCCGCCGCGCTCGCGCGAACGCCACGTATTCAAAGCGGCAGAAGAAAAACAAATAAAAAGAGCTAAAAAAATGTTTCGACATAATTGAAAATCAGGACGTTAGCCCGTATGATCGTAGAGTTCGTGCGTACGCGGTGAACACCAATTTGGTTGGCGATTCGATGCTTTTGCGTAACTTGTGCGGCGGTCATATATGGTGGGGAAGGTACACCAAACAAAAATTCACGTATATTTACGTGTATTTTTACTTTTCATCCGATATACCTATATGCATACGGGATTGATTTTGTCAATACTTTATAAATGTTGTCTGCGTTTTCTTTATTCGTTTCGTAACAGACCCGAGTAAAATTAATGTATACGAAAGTATACGAATGAATAAATGGAATGGGAATTATGCACGAGGCGAGTATAACGAACCTGGTACTTCCGGAAGCAAGTAACGATTTTTATTAAACAACGCATTCAAAAGGTTCTTCATTAATGGAATGGCATGTTTATAGGGGTATTTTTTAATGATACGCGAACCCTGTTGAACACCTCGTGTTTGATGGTGTTGAATTTTGCATAATCGAAATGCAACGGAATTTCTTTTTTATTTTCTTTTTCTCCATTTTTATTTTTATCCGAAATATTTGTCGATCCATTTTGATTTTAGCTCTGTAACGAAGATCTTAAAAAGAGTTTGACGTAGCTTTGATCCGCCAAAAAAAAAAAACAATTTGCAATTGAAAACAAAAAAAAATCGTTGCTCATGTACACGGAGAGAATTAAAAAGTAATTTTTGTCGTGAATTTCACGGTAAAAATTACCGTGATATATTTCAATGTGGTGACAAGTGAGAAAAGCATAATAATTCGTATGCGACAAGTTTTTTTTAACTCACGTTACAGAAAATTTCAAATACGTAACTAAAATTTTACTATACAAGAAGGGTAGCGCGCACGATAATTTTTACCGAGAGCACAATACATTTTCCTATAACACTCATTAAATTTTATAATAAATTTTAAAATAACTGTTATAAAGACGATACTTTTTTATAGACATTTTTGAAAGGCATAAAATAATAAAATGCACAGTATAATTTCGCTGATATTATATATTTTTTAAATTTAAGTTTTGCGTATTTTGTTACACATCAAAATTTACTAGAAAATCTGGTAAAATTTTCTATCTGAAGAAATTTTATTTTATTTTCGTGAAAATCTGTGTTTTACTCCGTAATAATAAGCGAAGTTTCAGGGTTGTCATCTGGTTACCGTTACTGCACGGTAATTTTTAACATTTAATTCTCTCCGTGTATGTGCAACAATGCAAACTTCAATATCATCGCAGAACATACATGGATGTGGTTCGGATTGATACGAGGAATCTAGATTTTCCAAATAAATAAATGAAGAAATAAATCAACAAATAAATAAATATCGATTGATAGATATTGATAAGAGGCATCTTTATTTTCCTTTTGGACGTTACTTTTTGTGCCACCCTGTACATACACACGGTATCCTATCGTTGCAGCGAGTAACGTTAGATTTTACGAACGAAACCCAATTATTAGACGATTCACGCCGACTGCGGGAAAAAATCCATTTTCGAAAAAGCGTGGAGAAGTAAATTGGTGTATAAATCACTGGTGGAGGAAAGTTGCTCGCGACAGGGTGCAATTTGAGCTATTATATATATATATATATATATATATATATAACGCACATATGCGTGTGTACTTTATCCCTCAAGTGTGAAGTACTTTTCCGTTAAAATTTCAAGAGCCCTGTCTCACGTGTTTCCCGTAGGATGGTGAGCTCGATAGAGCGAAGATGCCGGCGCTCTCGCCCTCTTATATCATACTCCGGAGGAGAATATACCAGGGTTACGTTTGCGCGTTATCTTATAAGCGGGAGGTCGAGAGGGCGTCACCGATATTCGAAATGCTCGAATGCACATATGAGAACACGAATACACTAAACACGCTTGAATTCACACCCACACACACACACACAAACACTCACGTACACAATTTTCTTGCTGCTTTGTGCGAGCAGCGCGTACCCTTTATCTGTGTATACGAGGGATCGGGGAAAGCCGCACGAGAGACGACGTAAAATATAGAGGTTCGCGAGTAAATCCAGAAACTCTCAAAGTTGGTGGTGATGATGCTGGTACACTCTGTATATCGTGCTATAGGGAGTTTTCCTTCTCCAGCACTCTCCCTCTCTCTCTATCTTTCTCTCTCCAGCAGTCTCTAAAGTCAGTTCATGGGTTGTGAGAATCCGTGAGTTTCGTCGACGACCAAAAGCTCACGGGAATATATGTAATAGAGAGGTGGTGGAGGAGGGGGGGAGGCAGGGTTTGAAACACTAAGAAAGAGAAAGTGAGAGAGAGAGAGAGAGAACGAGAGATAGGCGTGGTTGGAAAATTACGTTAATTAAATTCATGGGGCTCTGGAGAGGCGCAAGGGTACAGCAGCCGGCGGGTTCTTGCTCCTGGATAACGGGGAAAATCAAATCGGCGAGAACATGCTGAGCTCTTCACCTGGACGTGTACAACAAGTAAGTGCATACGCACTATCGCATCACACTTTCACAAGAGTATGCGCGAAGGTGAATGGAAAATATAGGCGGGAGGAGGGTGGAAGAAGGTTGCGATGGTTCAGCATAGGCATAGAAAATACGCGCCAAATATATCTAATATATATACCCAATATTTAAATAGATATGTGAGAGATAGAAACCATAGCGATGACTTTGGAGTTTGCATCTTTGAAACGCAACCAAAATTATTTCTTTTTCATTACTCTTACAAGTCGAGGGTCATCACTTCGAGCATCTTCTGTAGGTAGACCCAAACGAAGGTTAGTGGATCCTTTGAAAGTGATTATTCCGATATTTTTCGATTTATCGACTATTTTCATACTTTGCGTGACTAGAATGACCTTGTGTTGTAGGTCGCTGAATTCGTCTTTAAATCGGTAATAATGTCATCGAAAAAAAAATACATGGTTCCATTTAAAAAAGTGGAGTTGACCTTGACGTAGCTTCAGCGCGTCCACCGATAAAAAAATAGGGTGGTCCAGTATGACGGCCTTCTCGAACACTGAAACTTTTGTCTGAAACATTTTTGGATATGATCAATAGTTTGAGTGCTATTGCTCTGTAACACTTTATGTGCCTCACCCTGTATATGGGTACGTGTGCGTGTGTATATATTAAATACATGATAGTATATACACGAGGTGATTGCGATTTCCCGACAAAGCGACTCACCCAATATACCACGTAATTAGTTACCCTTCTCCCCCCCCCTCCGGTGAATATATATATATAATATCGTTGGAATATACAAGGGTGATCGGTCTCTGTCAGCGAGATTTGTAATCGTTCACTCACTCGTTGTACATATAAGCGGCCGGCAGCGTTTGCAAGAGAGAGAGCCGCGCTACATCCTTATACACAAGTGCCACGATAATCGGGCTAATCACGCAAGATTGAAACGGAGACAGCGAGAAAAATCGGTATCGGTTGATACGTCACTTATCGCGATGTGACCTGAGAAAAAGAAACGCCTGCTCATAACGCAAGTGATAACAATAATAATAATAATAATAATAATAGTAATAATAATAATCACGATAATAGGAGCGATGATGCAATTACATGGAATTATGCTTGTAAAATGTTAATCAAGATGATGCAAAGAGCCGATGGATGGATATTGTTATCGCGGTGTATCGCGTACAGCTAAGATTGATAACGCGGAGGCAGTATAATTAGTGCGATACATAATTGAGACGCATCGGGATGGGGGAGATTCTTAAGAGGAAATGTACGCGAGACTATTAGGGTGTCGCGTAGAATATAGTGCGAAAGATCGGCAGATTGATATGGCATTTTTGTATGAATTTCTTTTGGTTGTTGCTCGTGAAAAGTATAATTGCTCTGTTAAGTATTGAGTTGCGTATAAATTGCCAGATGAACGAGCAAGCGAGAAAGAGAGAGAGAGAGAGAGAGAGAGAGAGAGAGAGAGAGAGAGAGAGAGAGAGAGAAAGAGAGCGACAATGAGAGCTACAGTGACATATAGAGGGACATCCAAAGTAAAAAAAGGAAGAATATTGCAAGAACTCGCCGGTGCGTTTACAAACGAGAGTTGCGATAGGGATAACGAAGACGTACGAGGAATTCACGGATACTTATTGCGTAGTATACTCAGTTTCATCGCATACGTATTCAAATATATATATATATATTTATATATATACATGAAAATCCTTATTCGAGAATAACGCAGTCATGTATGTTCTTGAAACGCGTTTATCTGCGAAGGAAACGGTCACCGCCCTTTAGTCTTTTCAGCTATATATATGTAGGTGTATATATATATATCGTTATCACATCCCTATCCATATGTTCGGGCTCCTCGGGCTACTAGGCATGCACAACGAGACGGAAAAGCTAATTACGTATAGCTTCATATATTAATGTCCCATGTAACTCATGACTACCTCATATATATCGCGGATATACAGACATACCAAAATACACGGATACTGCATTCATGTTGGATATGTACTTTCCATTGGTGGTATATCGCTATGAGCGAGCAAGGTTTGGCAAGCCGAACGCAAAGGGCGGGTATTAAGGAGAAATGTGTACATAAATAAACACAATGAAGGCAAATATATATATATAGTAATGTAGTAAAAAATAACATACCATAGAGAGAAATAATGTTGAAGTTTGCATCGTTGGAATGCAACGAAAATTCCGTATTTTTATTATAGCAAATATTTATGTGCAATATTTCAAATGCAGATCTCGAAAGAAGCATCTTGAAAAATAGTTTAGTGATTTTTGTAGCTAAGATCTGCTGAAACAATTTTGGGGAAGGAAAAGTGATTTATTTTCACTGCACTTCAGTGCTATAAACTTCAATCTCACAGGCGGACGTATAGTTCTGAAAATTCGAGAAGAAAGGAGAAAGAGAGAGAGAGAGAGAGAGAGAGAGAGAGAGAGAGAGAGAGAGAGAGAGAAATCGATTGATGGTTTATTCGATGCCTTGATGCATACCTATAGAAAAAAACGTGGCATACAAAGAATAGAAGATAAATAAATAAACAATTGCAATTATTCAAAATGAAAAATAAAAACAAAAGCATAAGTAAAAATAATACCAGCAAGAAGAAAAAGAAGCTATGTGAATGGGAGATTAATAAAAGGATACGAAAATAACAGAAGCATAAAAAAAAGGAGAATTAAGAGAAAGACACACAGAGAGAGAGAGAGAGAGAGAGAGAGAGAGAGAGAGAGAGAGAGAGAAAAGTGATCTGGGATCAGGAACAGTTGCACAGACTAATCCTTCGCACCCGAGGCTTACCCTGAGAATTTCCCTACAAGGCGGGCTCTATACATACATACATATATGTATATAAATATATACATATATCTACATATAATACACATATTTGCTAGCACATTTTCCCATTAGCTGAAGGGTTAATACAGTAATTTTGGCTTTGTGGAATTGCGGCACGGACTAGATATCATCATGCGGAGAGGGAACACGCCCTCATATGACTGTGGTGTATATGTAGTACAGGATGTACATATAAATATATGTATATATATGAAAGCAATCACGCGTGTATCAAGGAATTAGAAATACGAATAACTCGAGGCGAGTATGTGCTTGTGGATTGTATAGATGTTCGAGAAAGCTCTCTCCATCCAACCACTCTCTCTCTCTCTCTCTCTCCCTCTCTCTCTCTTGCAATTCCCTCACTGGCCCTAAACAGGCTCCCCACACAACTCCCGTATAGTGTGTACATCCCGCGCGCGCGCGCACGTTGTAAATTATTCCGCAAGATCTTCAGGCACCGCACAGCTATACCTGGGAGATCTTGAATGCAAGGCGCGCGCGATTCTCATCGGGACCGGGAGTTTGTCACGCGTTCAACGTGTATCGCAACCGCGAATTAATAAAAGAACCCAACAAGACGAGAACGACCAAAGAAGAAGTGAGAAGAACGCGGAGGAGGAGCAGCAGGAGAAGGAGAATGATAAAAAAAAAAAAAGAAAAATATATATCGTTAAACGCCTCGTTATTATCGGGTAAGAGCGATCATTACTGTCCGATCACGGGGCTCGCCCATCGCCTTCTTCGGTTATGGTAACCGATCGCGGGAGCAGCTCCGATCCTATAGACGCGATGCAGGACATAACGTGCGGAGGCAAACTGGAAAGAGAGCGGGAGTAAGATAGAGACAGAGAAAGAGAGAGAGAGAGAGAGAGAGAGAGAGAGGGAGGGAAAAACAGAGAGAGAACGTTCATGAAAGGCAAAAAACGAAGAAAAAAAAATAAAACAACATTTTTTTAAAAAAGGAGAGGAAATTAAAAATAAATGAGAAAGCAGCCGAGATGACCACGCAAGATGTTCGTATCTCTTTCGTTTTCTACGCACGCGGCGTCTCGTGTACGGCCATCGGGCTTATATACAATACATGTACACATACATACATGATCAGAGGACAACCTCGTAGTTTACGTGTAATTTAAGCCTCATAAATACGATAAATACATCCACCCTATTGTTCTCATACTCAACAGTACGTAAACTCCCAATGTCTCGAAAATCACCACAAGATGAACGTAAACACATTAGTTAACCTCAGTTTGAGCGAAATCTAAGGATCGTCCTGAAAATAACAAGATGTGCTGACAGTCAACGTTACGTAGACGTGACGAGTGAAAAATGTTCAAGTGCGCGTGTATTGGTGTACGCGTTCGACTTCAGAGAACAGGATAGAGAACTCGATCAGACGAAGCCGCCCGCGATATTATATTTGCATACCAGAAACGCGAGCTTGATTTATCGGTAGCGATCGCTCGATCCGATAGCGAACGAGTGATCCCAGTCATTAATACATCGAGCCTTTTAAACATAGTTCTATATATATATATATATATATATATGTGTGTGTGTGTGTGTATGTTTGTGACGTAGCATTAAGCCCAATATGAAAACAGTAGCGGAAAGCATTGGAGGTGCCGAAGAACGAGGAGGAGGACGGATAGGAGGACCTGCAAAGAAGAGCGTGGTTTTCTTCTGCATGCAGGTCGTCCTATCCGTCCTCCTCCTCGTTCTTCGGCACCTCCAATGCTTTCCGCTACTGCCTTCATATTGGGCTTAATGGTACATCAAAAACATACATATATATATATATATATAGGTACACGCACGCACATACACCCACATATATGTATATACACAAAAAGATAAGCATAGTCTCATTTGGCGACTCCCGCGCGCGGGGACAGACTCACGCGATTAAATCTCGTGATTTCAAAGCTGCCTTCCACAGAGAGAGAGAGAGCGAGAGAGACAGGAAAAGAATGAGAAAAGATAGAGCGAGAGATCGTAAAAGAGTTGCACCTCTGTTCGTGTTATCAGATGCGATCTGCGGTCTCATATACGAGCGATAGCATAATTCCTGGTAAATCAGAAATCCTGCGTGACACCATGCAAGAGAAAGGCCGAAAACTCCCTCCCTCCCTCCCTCCCTCTCTCTCTCTCTCTCTCTCTCTCTCTCTCTATCTCTCTCTTTCTCTCTCTGCCTTATTAAACGTTAGGAAAGTATTTAGCACGAGAGAAGATGGCAAGAGGCGAGAAAAAGAGGAGGATATTCGCGCGTGCGTGATCGCCACAAGTGATTCGAGAGGATCAATGAAAAACAACAACAACGACAAAAAAACAGAGCTTTAACTTGTAAAAAGTGAAGATGAAGGCAGATTAAAAGTAGGAAGAAAAAAAAAGAAGGACAGGTATCGACCAAAGAGGACGATACCTTTCGGACGTAGAGGAACGTTCCTGCGCGATATATAGGCGACATTCTGATGAGTTGCATGCACGCGCACTGCAATCTCCTCTATTCATCCGCGAGACTTCGAGTAATTAATAATTATCGAGAGAGAGAGAGAGAGAGAGAGAGAGAGAGAGAGAGAGAGAGAGAGAGAGAGAAGGCGGTGACGCCGGACACGTACCAACCACCATACCTGAAAAGCATATTAACGTTAGCCTCCCTCGTGATCGTCTCGCCTGATACTGAACCACCTCGTTCGATCGCCCCATACACTTTTGTTTTTTTTTATTTTTTTTTTTCGTTTCATTTGTTCTCACGGCTTCTTGATCGAAACGATCTTTCATGCAAATTTCCACATCGACGAAGACCACGCGCGGGCCAAGGGCTCTCGAATATCCTATGTAAAATACAAATTACCGACACGCCGAATGGTGACAAGAGACACAACCAAATACAATCGTGGAATTGAAGAAAATTTGAAGCAATATGAAAAAAAAATGTAATAATAATCTACTGACTCGAATAAATTCGAGACGGAAACGAGTTAATTAGCAAACAAAATTTGGATAATTTTCAAAGATTGAAGAATAATAATAATTTCCATCACAGTTTAACGATTTTTATCTTACCGAAATTTATAACACGCAAGTATTGCTCGGTAATACGAAAAGAGAATAAAAAACGACAAACAGGTACATATAGATTTATTTTTTAGATGTACAAATAAATTTCTTACTCTTTCTTTTTAGGTTTGTAATTTATTTATAAAAGTATAAGATAGATTACAAATAAAAAATAAAAAAGTCAATAGGCAAAAATTTAATAAAAAAATTAGAAGCTACTTCATTGATCAAAACCTCTCGTATATAACTTTTGAAATGTATTAAAAAAGGCAGAGTTTAATTTGCTTTGTTTTATTTGGGTATTCATTGAAATGACGAATTAATTTGTACACCCAATATACAGGGTGAGGCACATAAAGTGTTACAGAGCAATAGCACTCAAACTATTGATCATATCCAAAAATGTTTCAGACAAAAGTTTCAGTGTTCGAGAAGGCCGTCATACTGGACCACCCTATTTTTTTTATCGGTGGAGGCGCTGAAGCTACGTCAAGGTCAACTCCACTTTTTTAAATGGAACCATGTATTTTTTTTCGATGACATTATTACCGATTTAAAGACGAATTCAGCGACCTACAACACAAGGTCATTCTAGTCACGCAAAGTATGAAAATAGTCGAAAAATCGAAAAATATCGGAATAATCACTTTCAAAGGATCCACTAACCTTGGTTTGGGTCTACCTACAGAAGATGCTCGAAGAAAGAATACGCCGAGCATGTACCGAAATTACACCACAAATGTTGGCTGAAGTTAGACGGTCTTTTCATCAGCGAATTAACAAGTGCTTACAAGTCGAGGGTCATCACTTCGAGCATCTTCTGTAGGTAGACCCAAACCAAGGTTAGTGGATCCTTTGAAAGTGATTATTCCGATATTTTTCGATTTTTCGACTATTTTCATACTTTGCGTGACTAGAATGACCTTGTGTTGTAGGTCGCTGAATTCGTCTTAAAATCGGTAATAATGTCATCGAAAAAAAATACATGGTTCCATTTAAAAAAGTGGAGTTGACCTTGACGTAGCTTCAGCGCCGCCTCCGATAAAAAATAGGGTGGTCCAGTATGACGGCCTTCTCGACCCCTGAAACTTTTGTCTGAAACATTTTTGGATATGATCAATAGTTTGAGTGCTATTGCTCTGTAACACTTTCTGTGCCTCACCCTGTATATATTAGGTGTACAAATATAGATATATATTTGTGAATATATATTAGGTGTAATATATATATGCATGGAAATGCGAATCACTCTCTCTCTCTCTCTCTCTCTCTCTCTCTCTCTCTCTCTCTCTCTCTCTCTCTCTCTCTCTTTCTCTCTCACGTGTTGTTTGGTGAGAAATATGTGCGCGCGGGCATCCGAGCGCGGCAACAGAAGAAGAAAACACGGATATAATCTCACGCTTTTCTCTCCGTCTCTCTTTCGGACGAGGCGGAAATTTAATTATAGAATTCCTATCGGCACGCGTTTATACTCGTCGTAGCGTTATGATAGATAGAGATATTTGCCCATAGCGGTCGCGTCTCGCCGCATCGGACGTTTCTCAACGTGAGACAGGGGTAGAGAAAGAGAGAGATAGAGAGAAAGAGAGAGAGAGAGAGAAAGAGAGTACCCTTGAGAATCTAAACTCGCTTGTGAGAAAGAGCAAGAGAGCAAGAGGGAGGAAGAGCCGTCGATTATAGATTTTATACGGTTGGTACGAGATGAGAATATAATTATGTGTCCCCGTGGAGTGTACACGCGCGGGGTCACGTGCGAAACTTTTCCGCGGGCGGAAGTGGCGCTGCTACGAATAGCAAACGTTTGACTGTTCCGCCAAGAGAAAAAAAAAAACAAAGAAAAACAAGACACTAATTGTAGAAATGACGGGCGCCGAGAAAAGTTTTTGAAAAAAAAAAAGGAATTAGTCAATAATTTCCATCATAAATTCCTATATTCCTAGATATATTTTTTTTTCCATTAACTTCTCCTTACTTCGAACGACTTTTTTTTGTCCTACATCTATTCATCACTTCTATCGGCAAGGACATTTTTTATAATCGCTGGAGAACGTTATTACTTTCCGTTTCTACGATCATAATTTATTTTTCTGCAGTTTTTTTTCTTCTTATTTTTGCAGTTTTTTTTCTCGTTTTGGATTTCGAGTCCTGTTGCTTAAGACGTACGATTCGTTTGTCGACTCAAACAGAGACCGTGGTGTAGATCGTACATCGTGAATGGAAAAGCCAATACGTCGAATGCAAACCACATGAACTTACGCCCAAAGGAGAGAGAGCGAGCGAGCGAGCGAGAGAGTGAGAGAGTGAGAGAGTGAGAGAGAGAGAGAGAGAGAGAGAGAGAGAGAGAGAGAGCGAGAGAGAGAGAGAGAGAGAACGAGAGAGAGACCCAGTGTGCCAATGTCGCATATGTAAATTTAATTAATTGACCAGACGATCAATAGCATATGTAACGCCGGTGGTCGAGACCTTCTTCCTAACACATGCACACATGTATCTCTGTGTGTGTGTCTATATATACATACATATACACACACACACAGAGATACATGTGCCAGAGTAAATAGAAATCGAGCCCTCCAATTCCCATGCGCGAGCATAT